>JAJOOH010014942.1:0-14800 GCA_029582605.1 Solanum gracilifrons | reverse complement strand
ACTCGGAATACAAGGAGGTACACAATATTCTCCCCCATAACCGCAACTCTCAAAACCCTAGGACTACATTGTGAATGCTAATTAAGTTAGAAGGAACAGGCCTATATTTATAATGTCCTAAAACCTTTCCTACAAGAAAAGGACTAGTCAAACTATTAAAACCTTTTCCTAAAAGGAAAACTTATTTATGGTAAGAAATCAGGGCAAATAAACCCCAACAAATTGGTGGTATCAAGGCAAATAATTAATTTCAACAAATTAGTTAATGTGATGTTTATGTATAAGTAACGTTTTAAATTTGCTTTTGCACATGTACCATAGTTTACGCTGAAATTAAAACACACATATCCAAATAGTGCTTTTTAATTTACTTATGCTAATAATTTAACTCATTCACCGGACGAGAGGGAGTTGCTTGGATGGTAAGCACCCCTCACTTCCAACCCGAAGGTTGCGAGTTTGAGTCACCAAGGGAGCAAAAGGGGTGGGGAGCTCCTAGGGAGGGTAAAAAAAAAAAAAAAACTCATTCACCGTTATTACTTTGAGGTTCTGAAACACAAAGAAATTTTACTAGCTCGTTGGTGTCGATTAGGGGGTCCAAATAGTTTTGTTGCTCTCTATGAAGGTCTCTTTCATAAGCATTATTGGGCAGTTTTGGCTGACAATTTGCACATTATCATGCTGCAGTGAACCCGTGACAAACCGCATATCTTATGCCTTAAGATTTTTGGAATATTTATGGACAAGAAAAACTATATACTATACTCCAATTAAGCTTCACGAGAGACTCTTCTATTCATTATGCTTTAATATAATTATTGGTCCCTCTAGGCTCCAACCTTTTTGATATTATTATTTTAGTGTCGCGTTTTAAAGTTGTGTATAACCTAGTTCAAAGCGAACACTATTACTAATTGGCTGGATTGGAGTACAGTTACATATGGTATTAGATCGAGCTACTTTATGTGTGCAACCTTGAATTATGATAGAGTAAATCTTAGTGAAGACGTTGAGTCCTTTAAGGGGGAACTCTAGATGAATTTCATATCGATATAATGTCGGAGAAATGTTGGGTATATAACATTTTTGGCTAATTTCATGTCGAAAAAATATGGAAGATCGATATATAAGAACACAAGCTATAGATTTTAGTGTCGCGTTTTAATAAAGTCATCGGGTTTAAGTTTAAAGTGAACAATATCATTAGTGGAATGGATTAACATGTGATATTAGAGCTACTACGAGTGAAATCTTGAGCTATGGTAGGGCAAACCTTGATGAGGATGTTGAGCCCCTAAGAGGGAGGAGTGTGTAACACTTTAGGCGAATTATATCACTTTGATATAATATGGAAGAGATATTGGATATATAAGAAATAAGTCTTAGATCTCAAGTGATGCATTTTAAATTCGTATGGCCGACTAGAATCAAACTGAATAATATATAAATCTTACACTGCGTGAATCAGAATTAATCGAGGTATCAAAACAGATATCAACATCGGATGGTTACTAAAATGCTAAACGCTACGTAACATAACAAATATTTATTAAAATATGTTAAAATTAATCATATCCCATAAATTCTGAGAACTCTTGGAACTCTTCTATCCAGAAAAGTTTTTAAAAAATTGTTCTATAACTTCTTAGGTACGTCATGAATGACTCAACATCAGTCAAGCTTGTGAATAATTCAAGAATCATAGAATTGCTTGTTAGATGTGTCAAATTAGCGAGTTAGATTAAATTTGGACAGATTAAAATAGATTGAGTTGATAAATGAACAAGTTATTGACTCGATCATAATTCAACATGTCAATTTTTACAAAATTTTAACGACCAACCCAAACTTGAATAGGGTGGACGGATTATATTTTATGGGCTAATTTTGTCACCTCTGTCGCTGGCTAATTAACTATAATAGATATATAATTAATTGTGATATTCAAAATTTAAAGTCTACTTTAATTTGAGGTCATATTACTAATTTACTCTGATAATATTTACTTAACAAATTAAAAATGTTTTTTTTTCTTAGTTATGCAAAAAGGTTAATCAAAAGTAAAAAAAAAAAAGAAGATATACTAATATGAAAAATCATGTAACAGGTTAGGACAATGATATCACTTTAGTTTATGCTGCAAAATATTGACTTCTCTTTAGTCCTTTTTTGGATCATAGCTAGCTACATATTGTACAATTATCCTAAAATTCACCTCCACCAAAATAAAAAAATAAAAATATCACATGAAAATTTAATTTTGATTTAAAATTTTCCACCAATAATTTCACACCCTTTTTGTATCTTCTATATATAACATGTTTAATTTCACCACTCTATTTGTCATATTGCCTTCAAAAATTTATAATGGCTACTTATTTCTTCTTTTTCATTTTTCTAATTATTTCTACAAGAACTTTAGCTTATGATGATTCTTGTTCTTTTAATTCCAAAAAAGGAAATTCAGACCTTTCTGTTATTCATATTTATGGAAAATGTTCACCTTTTAACTCACCAAAACCTTCTTCTTCATGGATTAATACTGTTATCAACATGGCCTCTAAAGATCCACAAAGGCTCTCTTATTTATCAAGTTTAGTTGTGTCCAAAAAGCCCACTAATGTTCCCATTGCTTCAGGCCAACAACTCTTCAATATAGGTATAATGATGATACTCGCTCGTTCATTTTTACTGTTCACTTTTAACATATCAAGAAAAAATAATTTTTTTTCATGTTTTATTTTTAGCGGTAATTACTTATTTGTCAAATTATTTTCTAATACCTAATACTAAACATCAGTTAATAGGGATAGTATTGTAAAATAGTCACGTTAATCGTTGTTTCCTTATCTCAAGGATAGTTTATGATTTGTTTGGTCAAACTTTCAGAATCTATTTATTTTAACGAAGTGTTTTTCAAAAAAAAAAAACGTTTAGGAAGTAGCCGTTTATGTTTAACTAATCGATTTGAGAATACTTTTGTAATATTATAGAAATAACATGTGCTTGACTAGGAATTTAGAAGTGTTTCGGGGGATAATCATTTTTTGGCTTTCCAAAAGCTAATCATTCTTGTATTATTCACTACTTTAATAACTCGTTAATTTCAACATTCAACATTGTATGTTTCATATTACAAGATTCAAAGAATATTTTCATACATTATACACGTTTTTAGTTTCAGAACACACACTACAAAAAAATTGAAGTCAGCTACGAACTTCGCCTCTAATCTGTCTAAATTGCTCATAGCTAACATAAAATTTTGATAATCAGTTGCTAAATAGGATTAACGACAAATTTTGTTGTTTAGTAACAAAAAAAATTTCGTTAGTAAGTTCTTTCTTTTAGTAGTGACAAAATTGAAAAGTCTCTATTACTCAAATTTCGTATTGAATCAAGTTAAGACACATAAATTAAGACCCAGAGATGTCGGAGTATAAAATGTGACTTTTTCATTGTACATGTGAATTCATCTATTCTATACATTGTTGTAGGTAACTATGTGGTTCGGGTCAAGATGGGTACTCCGGGTCAACAAATGTACATGGTTTTGGATACAAGTAATGATGCTGCATTTGTTCCATGTAGTGGTTGTGTTGGTTGCTCTTCTAATACTTTGTTTGCCCCATCTACTTCCACTACTTTCGGGTCGGTGGACTGCTCCGTACCCGAATGTACTCAAGTCCGAGGGAGTCTCTCGTGCCCGACTACCGGGTCAGTAGTCGGGTCAAGTACTGCTTGCTTCTTTAACCAATCGTATGGCGGAGATTCATCTTTCTACGCCACGTTGTCACGTGACTCCCTTGGACTAACCAATGACGTTATCCCGAATTATGCTTTCGGGTGCATAAGTTCCGTGTCCGGGACCTCAATTCCACCACAAGGGTTATTGGGCTTGGGCCGTGGGCCAATGTCATTGATGTCACAATCTGGATCTCTTTATTCTGGCGTATTCTCATACTGTTTGCCTAGTTTTAAATCATATTATTTCTCTGGATCACTCAAGCTCGGACCCGTGGGCCAACCCAAAAATATTAAAACCACCCCACTACTAAAGAACCTGAGACGACCATCTCTGTACTATGTGAACCTGACAAGTGTAAGTGTGGGGCGAGTTCCGGTCCCGATTGCACCCGAACACCTTGCGTTTGACCCGAACACCGGTGCGGGCACGGTAATTGACTCGGGTACGGTCATAACCCGATTCGTCCAACCGGCTTACGAGGCGATTAGGGATGAATTTAGGAAACAAGTGAATGGGACATTTAGCTCATTAGGTGCATTTGATACATGTTTTGTATCACAAAATGAGGCAGTGATACCAACTATAACATTGCACTTTGAGGGAATGGACTTGAAATTGCCAATGGAGAACACATTGATACATAGTAGTGCCACTCCCTTGGCATGTTTGGCTATTGCATCAGCACCAAATAATGTGAATTCAGTGTTGAATGTGATAGCCAATTTGCAACAACAAAATCTGAGGATTATGTTTGACACGGCTAATTCGCGTGTTGGAATTGCTCACGAAGTTTGTAACTGAGTGTCCCTCGTACCCTAAATGTGTAGTCACACCCGTGTCTGATACTTCAAAAAATGATGGACGACGTTGTTATTATTAAGTCTTTGCTTTCCTTTTATTTGTTGTTTGGAAGAGAAAATTTACTCTTCAATTTAGTACACTTGGTGAAAAAGTTCATCAAGGACTTTAATTTCCTTGTGTTACTATTTGGAATGAATTAATGTTGTGTTCAGTAATTTGGTGCATTTAGAAAATTATCAGTCTGTTTAATTTTGCTTAATTATATTTCCTCAAATTCAATTGTTGGGTAAATCTGTTCTAAAGTTATGAACATGTTGATAATTTTTATATTTGTAAAAGGTTATCCACACTGCCATAACTCATTCCACTTAACATATACTCTATAAGCGAATTTAAAATTTAAAATTTAAAATTTAAAATTTAAAATTTATGAGCTTTCAAAAATTTTAAATTAAAAAAATAACTTTATTATAAGTGTCTAAGGGTTATCGGACCTAGGAGGACAACAAAACTAAAGCAAATTTCATTAATGTCATTGGACCAGAAACTTTGTTACTAGATTCCCAACAAATAGTTTTTATATATTTAATGGACTTCACAATATAAATACATGCATAGTCTACACAAAAATTAACGGATTCCTGAAATTCCACATCCAATATCCTAAATTCTCCCATGGTCCATATGTCCTAAATATTTGCCATATTTTGTTTCCCTCAAGAGTTAAATTACATAAATTTTGATCAATATTTAAGATGTACGTATTGATATTTGAAAAATTGCAAGATTTAGTGTTTTTCGTAAAGTTTTTTTGACATCTAAATTTAAAATTTTAAATATTAAAATAATCTTATCAAATTTAGCTTTGAGAAATAGTTAAATTAACTCTCAAAAAGTGAAATATGACATTTTGGGATTTCTATCTTTATACAAAGAGTGTGTGTTTGGTAACTGTATATGTTTTGAATGTTTGCTAGGTAACCATTATATGTTTTGAAACATTATTGATACATGAGGGAAAAATTAATATACATATAAATAAAATTAAAAAGGAAAGGACAGAGGCAAACATATATAAGAGTAAGATTAATTCAAGAAAGTAAAAGAAAAGGAAAAGAATCACAAGAAAGTATCTTTAATAAAATCTCTTTTTATATACCCCATATTATCATATTATTTTGCTCAAAATACATCAATAAACACTAGCAAGTGTATACACATAAAACCAATAAATTATTAAAACAAAAAACCTCAATATTCTATTATGCTCACCCCACCTATCTTTTAATTTTTTGTTTTTTTACAATTTTTGTTAACCCCACCGTTTCTTCTGAATTGAAAATCTATCAGAAACAATTTGCATACCTCCTACTTTTTCGAGATCATAACACTAAATATATTATTGTTGTCGTAGTCATCAACCCCACCATTGGTGCACAGCAACACCTTCATCTCTCAACAATCCATACAATGATAAACATTCCCAATATGCCCTCCTATTTTTCTTATCACTTTTTTTAATTCCTTGATGTTTACATTCCAAGAAAAGTTCATCAATTAACTTAACACTTTTATTGTTCATCATTTCTTCAACCACATCAGCCTCTGCCTTCATTACCACATACTCATTTTCTTTTACATTTTTTTGTAACCAATCAGACATGTTAATAGTACTCAATGGTATCTCTTTTCCACTTGATTCTTCATTCATAGTCTCAATCTTGAACATCTCAAATTTTGTGTTTCTTGTAGGATAATGCTTTGTAAACCAAGTAGAATGATAATTATCACTTGATTTTTCATTCTTTTCTTGTAAACCAACATCAATGAACACCCTTCTTGGGTAACTCTCTAGGGAAACCCCCATTAAATCAGGTAAAAAATGTGTCTTTTTTAGATATCTACTCGATTTTCCTGAGGCTGCTCTTGGTGGTTCAAGTAGCACATCTTCTAGCTTCTTTAGTGCTGCCTTTTTTGCACTTGTAAAATTATCTGACCTGACTAATTCAGATCCACGCTGAGCAGACTGACTAAGGGAAGCCAAATGCTCCTTATCAAAAATCTTTTTGTTCTCAGAGTTCGAACCAAACACCTTATCTGAATTAGTTTCAAGAAGTCGTCGCGTAGAAGAGTTGATAGAGGCATTCTTTATTTTCTTCATGGCTACAATAGTTGAATCAAATTTTCTAACATAGACAATCTTGTAATTTGATGGATGTGGAAATTCATCAACCAAAGGATTGTCACTTAGTGGTACAACTAGAATACCACCAACTTTCAAAGTTCTTTCAATAAAATTTGATAATTGAGGATAACCATAGGCCAAAACAAAATCAAAAGTTTCATTAGGGACAAGATTTTGTTGTGTAGAATCTGAAAATGAAATCAAATTAGGATTATAATCTTTAACAACTTGAGAATTATAAATTTCTTCCTCATTGCCATTGCTAACAAGAAGGGACCTATCACCTTTTCTTATAAGTCTTTCATTAGCCAAATCTTGAAAAATCATAGGCAAAAACTCCAACTTAATTGGATTATAAACCATCTCATGATCAACTTGATAAGCATAATTAGACTCGTATCGCGATGATAAGTACCCGATTATTGTATTAATCCAAGGTAAAGAAACAATTACCAATGCTAATATTGTTGCACGAGCCATAAACTTCAAAACCCAAGAATGGTCTATTCTTATAATCACCAACTTTGTATCCCAATTATAATCCATTAATCCATCTATGTATAAACCTCTCATTTTGCTATGTTGCTTGTTGTAAAAACCTTGCAACATGTTATTCATCATTTTGTACCTCATGTTTGTTATGACAAGTGACACGAATCACAAAAAGGTGCATGCAAGCTAACCAGACACCAGAAAGACACAAAAGAAAGTTGAATTATTACTAATTAAAAAAAAAAAGGGTTGGTGAGCTAGAATAATAGAAAAATTCCGAATACTTTTTTTTTAACGAGTGCAAAACCTGGCTGCGGTGTGGTTGCCACCCACGAGGGCTAGTCTATTTGTTTGCACTTTTGCCCACAATAACAATAAATCTTTTAACCTCTGAATTTCCATTTATTAATAATATTATTACTCTCCTTCCTTCTATAGTTTCCAGATCGATGACATTTATTTGGAATATTAACACTATTCCATGATCAAGTTTTTTAACGATACATTGGAAGAAAATCCAATAATATTTTCCGTCACCGATCGGAAAAATAAAGAAGGAAGGAGGAGGAGGAGGTATAATAAGAGAGAAAAAAAGACTATTGGATTTATTTTTATTATTATTATTATTTTGGTATTTTTTTTCTTTTATAGTTTCAAATGATATTGTTTCTAGGCTAATATAGAAAGTACTACTATTATTGATGTTTGGTTATGCGATTATTTCTCTTTAAAAGGAACGGTGAAGAAATTGGCAATTAACTTTGATGGACGTGGCTTGATTAATTTCACCATACAATCTTGATAAGAATAATTAACAAACATTTTATTTAATTTAAGAGGTGATCAAAATGATATAAATATTTTATTGGTTATAGCTCTTTAACAAATTGTAGTATGATATTTTTTTATTATTATTATAAATGAGGAAGGATATTTAGTCGTCACTTATTACCAACCTTGCAAGTTGTTTGAGTAATTTCATTAAGTACTTATTATCTATTATTTATTAGTACATGTACTAAATGAGGGACGATATTTAGTCATCACGACACATCACCAACCTATCATATTGCTTGAGTAATTTCATAGAATACTTGTTATTTATTATAATTAGCACATGTACTGATTCATTATGGTTGTTCAATCTTTATTTTTCACCCTGTTCTTAAAAGAATAATGTTTTGAAAGAAGCTTTTTTTTATTTTTTTAATTAAAGTGACTATTTTGAAAAGAAATTATTATATTTAGAATCGCTATCTGAAATTGAGTTTTGATTTTTCAAATCACTTTATTTAGATTCCATTTTCTTGTATCTATTTCATACCTTTTTTCCATTTTTTTCTAATCTCATAATTACTTTTTTCTTCTGAGAAGCAAATTAAAGGTGAAAAAGACTTGTATTCATGTATGTAGTTGAAATTTGAATTGTATAGTCAATAATGGGAGGAACTATCACTAGAACGGACCACACACTAATAGAAGTGATTTAAACATGGTTATTTCAAATCCACACATGTATGTTGAATATAGTTGTGACAAAATTGATCGAATTTTAAATAGATCAAACATCATATAATTGATGGCTGAATTGTATATAGTCAATAATGGAAAGAGGATGAATTAAACGTGTGAATACGAATTTCATGAAATTCAATAGCTTTGATTCATATAATGTATTCATATTAAGAAATTAAATTTATTAAATATATTTAATAATAAATTTAAAATGAAAATATTATCGTTTAAAGTCACTATTATAAAATTTTAAATCTATAAAATTAAAATTATGATTTCGCATCTGACAGTTGATTAAACGATTGAGACATATTCCATAGTCATGTTGTGGTGCAGGTTACTCTTTCTTTGTTTTGCTTTGTGACTTGCATTCTTTTACTTGGTGATCTTCCACTTACGCCTTTTAAATTTTCTAATTCACTTAGAAAAGAATTTTTATATTATCAAATTATTTTAAAAATAGATAATGTACATATAACTATGCATAAATAATATAAAAAAGTGTAAACTGCTTGATTAAGTCTGTGTGGATAAGTTAAATCTAAAAAAAAATATGTATATAGATTTTCAATTTAAAAGGAAGAGAATTCTTATCTAATAAAAAATTGTTTAAGATATAAAGGTAAAATTCTGAATCAATTCTTAAATTAAATATTTCAAATTCGAGTATTATTGAATATGAAAAAAGTCATGTGAAGAAACAATTTTCTCTTAATGAGTCGTATGTGACACAAATTTAAAGTACACGATGCCGAGTGAAATTGGGAGAGAAGAAGAAAATTTTGAATATTATGTACCGACAAACACCCCCCTGTTTAAATCATTCATCATATCAATCTATGACTAATCAAGACCAAGGAGGAAGATTCTCACAGGGTGCTCCACTAATCATTGATGTTGAAACTTGACCTAATTGGTCAATCAAGAATTTAATTTATACATATTAATAGTATAATTTCTTCTTTTACACCATAGTGTTAATTAATTGGTGGTGGTGATGACTAACGATATGATGTTGAGTGTGTCGTTTGTGATGGCATTGACTGATGATGGTGGTTCTTGATAGTATTTTATTGTATAGTGGTTGGAAGTAGTGACTAATTGTGGTTGTTGGTGGTGATGATTGATAATTTGTAGTGGAATGATACTGATATCTAATGGTGGTGGTGTTGGGTTCTGAAGGGTCATTAGGGCGTCATGCGGAAGCTTACAATTTGCAAATCATATAGTTGATAAATCAGATAACAAAAACTTATACTAAAAATCAAAATAATATTATATTGAAACTAATATAAAGAAAAACATTAAAATTGTAGAGAGAATAAATCTCTCCAAAAACAAAACTCTCTAAACGACTGCATTGTGGATTC
The DNA here is from genome assembly GCA_029582605.1 of Solanum gracilifrons. Taxonomy (NCBI): domain Eukaryota; kingdom Viridiplantae; phylum Streptophyta; class Magnoliopsida; order Solanales; family Solanaceae; genus Solanum; species Solanum gracilifrons. Next base: position 4,689 of record JAJOOH010014942.1, on the reverse strand, counting down.
TACTGTTATTGTGTCAGACGAAACAAACATATATTTATAGAGTCCTAAAACCTTTTTTTACTAGAAAAGGAGTCCTAAAAGGAGAGAATAAACCAAATATAAAATAATATTATATTTTCCTTTCAAGAAAAGTAAAAACATTTATGGTAGTGTTTTTTTTTTTCTTTAAGGAAAAATAAATCTTAAATTATGGTAAGAAAATCATGGCAAAATCCTAACAGGTGGAGAATGATGATACCAGTTAACGATATATAATATTGACCAATGGTGGTAATTATCGATAGTAAATAGTGAATGTAATAATGGTTGGTGACGATGATTGCAAATAATGTTTAATGGTGATGGAGATTGATTTTGGTGATTGATGATAGTGGTGATTGTGGATGGTAGGTGGTGGTAGTTATGGTTGAAATGGTGATGGGGGAAGCATAATATGGAATAGTGGTGAATTGTCATCTTTATATAAATTCTCAAAATAGACATTTTAATGATATTAGCTAGGCCTTGATTATAGATCTTAATCATTCTGATCCATTAAGTAATTATAAATTTTAAAAAACAAACACACTTAATGATTAAGATCTGAATGATTAAGATTAAAACAAATAGACTTAATTATTGAGATCTGAATGATTACGATTAAGACATTCATTCAGAGTGAAAACAAAGGAAGGTCCTTCACTCATCATCTATAAATTTGCCTTATCTCTCAACTTGATGAAGTACACTAGTGTATTGTTCAATTTTGCATAATGTCTAGTTTGAATATCCCAATATACCTTGTGCTTTTCTTGATCAGCCAAAGTGTTACCACAATATTAGCTCTTGATGACTATTATTACTGCCCAAACACAATTACTTATAACAATATAACAAACACCTCTTACAATTCCAACCTCAATTTGCTACTTTCAAATCTTTCTTCTGCCTCTAGAGAACATCTTTTTTACAATTTCTCCATCGATGGCACCGATAATTTCGAAACAATTTACGGTCTTTTCATGTGTCGAGGTGATATGTTAAGTGTAAATTGTCAAGATTTTGTAACAAGAGCTGTTAAAGACATAACCGTGTTATGCACCGGTAGCAAAACGGCTGTATTATGGTGGGATGATTGCATGTTACGTTACTCGAATCAATCAATATTCCCCGATCCAAACTATGGATCCATAATTAACAATCCATCGACACCTTTTGTCATAAATAACACTATTACAATTACCAATAATGAACATGAACAAAGAAGGTTCAAACGGAGTCTAGGGGGAATTATGGATGACGTAACGAGTCAGGCTGCTAGTGATGATCAATCGATAGACAAGAAAATTGCAATTAGGGAAGCTAAGTTCAGTGTTGACACAACAATTTATGCCTTAGCTCAATGCATTCCTCATATGTCTTCTAAAGATTGCCTAAATTGCCTTGAAAATGCCATCAAAGTTTTAAACAAGTGTTGTGATGTATATAGAGGTGCTAGAGTTCAATTTCCTAGTTGTTTTATGAGGCATGAAGTGTACCGCTTCTACAATAATCAAGGTACATTTTACTACTCTCTCTCTGTCCCATTTTATATGATTTAGTTTGACGGAGTTTAAGAAAGAAAAATAGACTTTTGAAACTTGCAGTCTAAAATAAGTGATAGATGTTTATCTAGCTATAAATCATTTCATTTGGTGTGAGGGATTAATAATAATAGTGATGGGATAAAAAAAAAATTATCTTGTTTTGTTGCCATGTTTGGGATAACCTATCCCACCATTTATATCATTGTGATGGAATAAGTTATCCCATATACATGGTGGGATAAGTTATCCCAGGATAGATAACCCCATGATAACTTATCCTTGGATAATTTGTTCCCAACCAAACGAGACATTTTAAAGTTAAAATATTATTTAATATGAAAATGTCTCTTTATTCATTTTTTTTGACACTGACTAAAAAGAAAAGTGAGTCATATAAATTGAGACAGATTTGTCGTAGATTTGTGTCACCAATAGTTTACGATAAGTTTCTACCTTTAATTTCCCCCCACAACTATGTAAGCATGCTATCTTTTCTTTTAATTGGATAAATGACAAAATGAAAAGTATTCAAAAAGATTTTGAGCGTGTTCTTATCTTAACTCTTAAATTATAACATTCTATAAATTAATATAATAATATTCTTCATCTCTATTCCAACCATATGTCTCTTTTATATCAATATAATAATGAATGAATTCAGATGAATCCGTATTTATTATCCGATCCCTGATAACAATAAGATGGTTGGAAATATCACATCAAAAATTAAATAGAAAGCATTAATAGAATGAATTCAAATGCCTGAATGGCGTAGTCACAGTTAAACATCCTTCGGCAAAAAATTATATGAAATAACTAGAAAATTATTTTTCATATGTATATACTAAATCTTAAACATCATTAACGAATTTTCTGACTTCGCCAGGGCACGACGGAATCCCAAACAAAGAACTACTAATTATTTGTGTAGTGGTTGCCATTGTAATTTTTTTGTTTCTACTATCAATTGGAGTCTTTCATTTGCTACAAAGGAGAAGAAGGATGAAAAGAAATAAGAAAACTCTTAAGGAGATGAATGGTAATTAATTAAATCCAATTATTTAATACAATCCAAGTCCATTTATTTCTTAATTAACTAATTTTTTTTAATTAATTATGTATATGTGTTGCAGTTGATCTTAGTGGAATTTTAACAGCTGAATCATTGCAATATGACTTTAGTACAATTGAATTTGCCACTAACTACTTTTCTAAGGAAAACAAAATTGGTGTAGGTGGATTTGGTGATGTGTATAAGGTAACATGTTCATATTAGACCATATAATATTTTTTTAGATATAAGTTATATATACTGATAATGTAATTTTTTTTTACACGATCATCAGGGGGAACTTGATAATGGACAGGAGATAGCTGTAAAGAGGCTATCAAGAAGGTCAAGTCAAGGTGTTGAAGAATTTAAGAATGAAGTTGTACTTGTCGCTAAGCTTCAACATAGAAATTTAGTAAGACTCTTAGGTTTTTGCTTGGAAGGAGAAGAAAAAATACTCATCTACGAGTTCGTGTCCAACAAAAGCCTCGACTATTTCTTATTTGGTACGCTTGTTTATACGTCTCACTTTTCTTTTTAATTAGATTGTTATATAGAGCATTTCTCTAATTTTAGTGTCTCACGTGATATGATTAAGATACGAAGAAACAAGCAACGTTGGATTGGTCAGTACGTGACAAGATCATTAAAGGAATAGTACGAGGATTAGTTTATCTTCATGAAGATTCTCGTCCTCGAATCATACATCGTGATCTCAAAGCAAGTAATATTTTGTTAGACAAAGATATGAACCCTAAAATTTCAGATTTTGGCATGGCTAGAATATTTGGAGTTGACCAAATTGAAGGAAACACTAACATAATTGTTGGAACATAGTAAGTGTTGGTTTTTCTAAAAAAAAACTTTTTTTTTTGTGAATCGATTCATTATAGTATAAAAAAATGTTAATTATTGTGATTTATTGTTCTTTTGTTAGCGGCTACATGTCCCCGGAGTATGCAATGCATGGTCAATTCTCAGTGAAATCAGATGTTTTTAGTTTTGGTGTGCTTCTTTTGGAGATAATAAGTGGAAAAAGAAGAAATAATAAAGAAGATAAATTTGATGACCTTCTTATCCATGTAAGTGCAAGTTAATTTAATTAACAATATACAATATATTTATCCTAATTAATTAGCATGATTATAATTAATTATGTTGATATTTATAGGCATGGAGGTTGTGGAAAGATAATAGAGCAATGGAAATTGTTGATCCAACTCTTATTGGTGACTCAAATTCAATGTCGAAAATCATGAGATGTATACATATTGGATTGTTATGTGTTCAAATTGATTTGGATGGAAGACCTACAACTACTTTGATATCTCATATTCTCAGTACTAATTCTGCTATTCTACCAGAGCCAAATCAACCAGCGTCTTTTAAGGATTATTCTAGATTAGGAAATATCGATCAACTCACAAGTAATTTCATTCCGTCATCTAGTTTTGAGGAATTAATTACGGAAATCTACCCAAGATAGTATTGTATACCAAAGGTCTAGAGACTTAATTAGATTGTCACAAAAAGTATTTCTAGTAGTTATAAAAAAAATATACTTTTCTATGTGTTTTATTTAATTCTTCTGTTGGATTTATGTTTTCTACAGACAATAATAAGATATCAGTGTATCAAGTTGCCATGTTTAATTGTTCTAGCTATCTTATTTAAACAAAAGATTATTTGATAATTTTAGCAAACAAATAATGTAATATTAGTTAGTTATAACGTAAGAATATGAACAAATTGATTCGTTCAATCAAATTAAAGCATTATATGTCTATCATGATTAGAAATCGGAACGTGACACAAATATTATGACTATATATCAAATGAAAACATACATAATTCCAAATTGAAAAGCAATTTCTTATCAATATGCAATAGGAATTTTTTTTTGTTACAAAAGACTTTCTATGGTGATTTAAGAGTCGAGAATAGTCTATACACGTGGTGATCATGGATATACTACCTCGGGTAAATTTCAGTGTTTGAATATTTGAAAACCAACAATGAAATGTTTCGTGAGTTCATTCATATTTTCTTTTTTAGAATAACCCTTAAAAGATG
>JAJOOH010014937.1:0-11316 GCA_029582605.1 Solanum gracilifrons | reverse complement strand
GTTCTACAACATGTAGGTAGTAGTATGGGATGCTATCTATACACGACACGAGTAGGCTTTGAAGATACTAAAGGGAGTTCCCTAAGCCTTAATGGCTAATATGTGAAAGTCCTCTAAATGCATGAATGTGTCCTAAATGACTCTAAGGAAGAATAGTGACTTGTTTTCCTTTTAGTATATTGCATGTCTTTCTTATATTAAGGAAATAAACTACTCAGCATCTTACATTGAAATGTAATGGTTCTTGTCTATACTAGCCTAGAGGAACACTTAGGTGTGTGTGAATGAGGTTGTATGGCCGGCCACTACATGTCTCACTCAAGTGTGTCTTAAGTTAACTCTAGATTGAGATCCTAGGATGTTAGGTTGCATCTTACTTGGTGAGCATGTTTATGTGTTGCATATTGGTACTTGTGAAGCATCATTATTTGAGGTGAAGTATAACTGTGAAGTAAATGCATTATATGTTGGTTGGGATATAAATTATTCCTATTTGTTCATGACTTATAAGATTTTCTCAAATAGCATATGCATATGTTTCCAACCAAATGTCCGTTTAAAAGCATGTTTTTGCATGGTCATCATACTTAGTACTTATTGTGCTAATCCAAATTTTCCTATATTTTTTTCTACAAAGTGTAGGTGCGGGAATGTGATTGCATTGGCTTAGAGTTGAAGCTTGGGATTAGAGTTCTCTCAAGATCTTGTGGTATGTCCTGATATGTCGAGGACAAGACTCTCCTATTCTAGCTTTTATGATAAGACTCCTGTAATAGTGTTTTAGAGGTTAGTAACTTCTTAAAATGATGAGTTTTCGCTTTGAAGAGTTTTGGCTTTGAAGAGTTTTGGAGGTCAGACGTCAAGAGACGACCATGACGTTCAGAAAGTAGTCTTTTGGTGCTAGTGTGTTCTAATGTGTTTTTGTTGAAGTTGATGTGTGGTTTGCGGTCTAAAACTTGTAGAAGTGACCCTAGTACCTAGATGGTCATGTTTAGGGGTTAAACGTCCGGGTACGACTCCCCAAGGACCACCCTAAGGGTCATTGAGGAGGACCCTAACTTAAACTCCAAAACTGCCAAATTGTTGTGACCTACGGTTGGCCATCTACGGCCAGTAGGTCCATTGACGGACCTTAGGTTCATAGTTAGCCTAGGGATCAAGGCTTGCAATATAGGATCCCCAGCTACCATTGACGGAAGACCATTACGGTCCATCAACCCATCCACGGTCCGTGGATGGGGGCCCGTCGATTGTACCTGGGTTGCTGTCAAGTGACACGGCTTGGGCAAGGGGCTTTTGGTAAATTTGTATTAAGTCTTGTTTGGTATGGGGTCGATTGCTTTATGTATTTTTAGGTATTTTAAGTATGTTAATATAATTAAACCTCCATTTATAATTCATTCTTCAAAATCAAAACCCTTCTTTCAGGAAGGTTTTCTCTAGAACACCATTGAAGCTCAAGGTCAAGTTAGAGCTATGCTTGAAGATTTCATGTGCTTTCTTCTTCAATTTCGTGGGGAATTCATCTCTAAGGTAAGGTGACCCTTGATCCTTGATTATCCTTCCTTTCAAGGAGTCCATTCAAAAAGGGTTCCGAAGGTCTTCAAAAGAACAAAAGTTCTATTTTCTATTCTAGGCATGGGTTCATTGATAAAATGTTTTCAAAGTCATTATGTTGATGAATTACGGTTTTATTTATGATTTTAAGATGATTTTATATGAAATTTCTTCAAGAACCCATGTTTTCACTAAAACCCTAAATTTGACTTATGAAATGGGTTTATTGTTTATATGCGAATGTTTATAGAATTCTGTTGAGATTGAATTGTAGTATTGATTTCTATTGTTATCTATACCTATCTATGGTGAATTGTTGGAGAATTGAGTAATGGTGGCTTTGGCTTGGATGAACTGTAAGTTGATCTAATCTCATGGAATTAGTAGAATTGTTCTTGTCTGGGTTGATCCACTTATGGTGGAGCTGTTTATATGATGTATTGTATGGTGATTCTGGCCATGAAGTCATTATATTGGGAATTGATGTATTATTATACTATCATATAAGTTGAGGTATAATATGAAGGTGTGCATACGGTCACAAGGTGATCTTGTATATAGTGTTATTGTATTGTAATAGAAATTATGGTCTCTCTTAATGTTTATATGTGAGGATGACAGATTCAGAAGGGTTTCTATATGGTTATGTTGTATCTTGATGTAGGTGTCTCTTCTTGATGCATGAAGGCTATTGAATGTGATATCTTGACTTGGTAAGCTTAGGCATCCTTCTCTTGAGTAATGAATGTATCTTGACTCAAGTGTATAATTATTCATGAATTGTTAGACCTAGATTGGTAACCTATTCTCAAATGAATGAATGAATGCCTAGGATTGGTTGGCTTAAGTTGGTGCCCTTCTATAAATGACTTATGAGGAATTCTAGACTATGTCTTGAACCGGTAGACCTACGCATGGTGCCCCTTTATGGTGAGTCTAGGACCCCATGTGAATGTAAATCCTTGAAATGGAAGACCTAATGACGGTGCCTTCTTCTTGTGTGAAATGATAGACTTAGAGTTGGTGGACCGGAACGGTAGAAAACCCTCTCTAAGAAAGTCAATGAGCTATTTTTAATGAACTTTGATCGGTAGATCCCTTGTGGATCCTTTCTTGGAAGAGGTACTATGGGTTGGCTAGACCTAATGATGGTGCCCTCTGTAGTACACACATGTGAGTGAAATTACTCTATGGGAACTAAGGCTAGCATCGAGTGGAAATGGGTAAGATGGTGTCTCTTCCCGTAGAAATGGCAAGAGACCAATGAACATCTTTGGATATCTCCTAAACCATGTGCCTACATGGGTTGCTTACTAGTTCTACCATTGGTAAGAAGAACACCGTCCATGGCGCGAGATTTATGACGCCGGATTCCAAGCGTAGCTAGTATGATATATGTCGGTTAATGCATATTCCCATCATGTGGGATGTGCACTATAGCTATTGGATAGGTTCTACAACATGTAGGTAGTACTATGGGATGCTATCTACACATGGCACAAGTAGGCTTTGAAGATACTAAAGTGAGTTACGTAAGCCTTAATGGCTAATATGTGAAAGTCCTCTAAATGCATGAATTTGTCCTAAGTGACTCTAAGGAAGAATAGTGACTTGTTATCCATTTAGTATATTGCATGTCTTTCCTATATTAAGGAAATAAACTACTCAACATCTTACATTGAAATGTAATGGTTCTTGTCTATAGTAGCCTTGAGGAACACTTAGGTGTGTGTGAATGAGGTTGTATGGCCGGCCACTTTATGTCTCATTCAAGTGTGTCTTAGGTTACCTCTAGATAGAGATCCTTGGATGTTAGCTTGTATCTTACTTGGTGAGCATGTTTATGTGTTGCATATTGGTACTTGTGAAGCATCATTATTTGAGGTGAAGTAAATGCTTTATATGTTGGTTGGGATATAAATTATGCCTTATTTGTTCATGACTTATAAGATTTTCTCAAATAGCATATGCATTATGTTTCCAACCAAATGTCCGTTTAAAAGCATGTTTTTGCGTGGTCATCATACTTAGTACTTATTGTGCTAATCCATATTTTCCTCTATTTTTTTCTACAAAGTGTAGGTGCGGGAAAGTGATTGAGTTGGCTTAGAGTTGAAGCTTGGGATTAGGGTTCTCTCAAGATCTTGTGGTATGTCCTCAAAAGTCGAGGACAAGACTCTCCTATTCTAGATTTTATGATAAGACTCATGTAATAATGTTTTAGAGGTTAGTAACTTGTTAAAATGATGAGTTTTGGCTTTGAAGAATTTTGGAGGTCATACGTCAAGAGACGACCATGACGTTCGTAAACTAGTCTTTTCGTGGTAGTGTTTTCTAATGTGTTTTTGTTGAAGTTAATGTGTGGTTTGAGGTCTAAAACTTGTAAAAGTGACCGTAGTACTTAGGTGGTCATGTTTAGGGGTTAAACGTCCGGGTACGACTCCCCAAGACCACCCTAAGGGTCATTGAGGAGGACCCTAAGTTAAACCTCAAAACTGCCTAATTGTGGTGACCTACGGTTGGCCATCTACGGCCAGTAGGTCAATTGACGGACCGTAGGTCCATACTTAGCCTAGGGAGCAAGGATCACATTTTAGGATCCCCAGCCACCATTGACGGAAGACAATTACGGTTCATCAACCCATCCACGGTCCGTGGATGAGGGTCCGTCTATTGGACCAGGGTTGCTGTAAGGTGACACGGCTTGGGCAAGGAGCTTTTGGTAAATTGGTACTAAGTCTTGTTTTGTATGGGGTCGATTGCTCTATGTAGTTTTAGTTATTTTAAGTATGTTAATATAATTAAGCCTCCATTTATAATTTATTCTTCAAAATCAAAACCCCTCTTTCAAAAAAGATCTCTCTAGAACACCATTGAAGCTCAACGTCAAGTTGGAGCTAGGCTTGAATATTTCATGTGTTTTCTTCTTCTATTTCATGAGGAATTCATCTCTAAGGTATGGTGACCCTTGATCCTTGATTATCCTTCCTTTCAAGGAGTCCATTTAAAAAGGGTTCCGAAAGTCTTCTAAAGAACAAAAGTTCTATTTCCTATTCTAGGCATGGGTTCATTGGTAAACCATTTTCAAAGTCATTAAGTTGATGAATTACGGCTTTATTTATGATTTTAAGATGATTTGATATGAAATTTCTTCAAGAACCCATGTTTTCACTAGAACCCTCAATTTGACTTATGAAATGGGTTTATTGTTTTTGAGCGAATGCTTATAAAATTGTACTGAGATTGAATTGTAGTATTGATTTCTATTGTTATGTATACCTATCTATGGTGAATTTTTGTAGAACTGAGTAATGGTTGCTTTGGCTTGGATGAAGGGTAAGTTGATCTAATCTCATGGTACTAGAAGAATTGTTCTTGTATGGGTTGATCCACTTATGGTGGAGGTGTTTATATGATATATTGTATTGTGATTATGCCCATGAAGGTATTATATGGGGAATCGATGTATTATTTTACTATCATACATGTGAAGGTATAATATGAAGGTGTGCATACGGTCACAAGGTGATCTTGTATAAAGTGTTATTGTATTGTAAGAGAAAGTATGTTCTCTCTTAATGTTTATATGTGAGGATGATAGATTATGAAGGGTTTCTATATGGTGATGTTGTATCTTGATGTAGGTGTCTCTTCTTGATGCATGAAGGCTATTGAATGTGATAGCTTGACTTGGTAGGCTTAGGCATCCTTCTCTTGAGTAATGAATGTATCTTGACTCAAGTGTCTAATTGTTCATGAATTGTTAGACTTAGATTGGTAACCTCTTCTCAAATGAATGAATGAATGTCTAGGATCGGTAGGCTTAAGTTGGTGCCCTTCTATAAATGACTTATGAGGAATTCTAGATTATATCTTGAACCGGTAGACCTAGGCATGGTGCCCCTTCATAATGATTCTAGGACCCCATGTGAATGTAGAACCTTGAAGGGGTAGACTTAATGATGGTGCCTTTTTCTTGTGTGAAACGATAGACTTAGAGTTGGTGGACTGGAACGGTAGAAAACTCTCTCTAAGAAAGTCAATGAGCTATGCTTAATGAACTTTGATCGGTATATCCCTTGTGGTGCCCCTCTTGGTAGAGGTACTATGGGTCGGCTAGACCTAATGATGGTGCCCTCTCTAGTACACACATGTGAGTGAAATTACTCTATGGGAACTAATGCTAGCATCGAGTTGATATGGTTAAGATCGTGTTTCTTCCCTTAGAAAAGGAAGGAGTCCAATGATCATCTTTAGATATCTCCTAAACCATGTGCCTACATGGGTTGCTTAATAGTTCTACCATTAGGAAGTAGAACACCCTCCACGGCGCGGGATTTATGATGCCATATTCCATGCCTAGCTAGTATAGTCTATGTCGGTTAATGCCTATTCCCATCATGTGGGATATGCACTATAGCTATTGGATATGTTCTACAACGTGTAGGTAGTAGTATGGGATGCTATCTACACATGGCACGAGTAGGTTTTGAAGATACTAAAGTGAGTTCCCTATGCCTTAATGGCAAATATCTGAAAGTCCTCTAAATACATGAGTGTGTCTTAAATTACTCTAAGGAAAAAATATTGAAATGTAATGGTTCTTTCCTATAGTAGCCTTGAGGAACACTTAGGTGTGTGTGAATAAGGTTGTATGGCCAGCCACTTCATGTCTTACTCAAGTGTGTCTAAGGTTAACTCTAGATAGAGATCCTAGGATGTTAGGTTGTATCTTACTTGGTGAGCATGTTTATGTGTTGCATATTGGTACTTGTGAGGCATCATTATTTGAGGTGAAGTATAAATGTGTAGTAAATGCTTTATATGCTGGTTGGGATATAATTATACCTTATTTGTTCGTGACTTATAAGATTTTCTCAAATAGCATATGCATATGTTTCCAACCAAATGTCCGTTTAAAAGCTTGTTTTTGCCTGGTCATCATACTTAGTACTTATTGTGCTAATCCATATTTTCCTCTATTTTTTTCTTCAAAGTGTAGGTGCGGGAAAGTTAATGAGTTGGCTTAGAGTTGAAGCTTGGGATTAGAGTTCTCTCAAGATCTTGTGGTATGTCCTCAAATGTCGAGGACAAGACTCTTCTATTCTAGCTTTTATGATAAGACTCCTGTAATAGTGTTTTAGAGGTTAGTAACTCGTTAAAATGATGAGTTTTGTCTTTGAAGAGTTTTGGAGGTCATATGTCAAGAGACGACCATGTTGTTCGGAAACTAGTCTTTTGTTGCTTGTGTGTTCTAATGTGTTTTTGTTGAAGTTGATGTGTCGTTTGATGTCTAAAACTTGTAGAATTGAGCCTAGTACCTAGGGGGTCATGTTTAGGGGTTAAACATCCGGGTTCGAATCCCCAAGGACCACATTAACGGTCGTTGAGGAGGACCCTAAGTTAAACCCCAAAACTGCCAAATTGTGGTGAACTACGGTTGGCCATCTACGGCCAGTATGTCCTTTGACGGACCATAGGTCCATTTACGGACCATAGGTCCATTGACGGACGATAGGTCCATACTTAGCCTAGGGAGCAAGGCTCGCATTTTAGGATCCCCATCCACCATTGACGGAAGACCATTACGGTCCGTTAACCCATCCACGGTCCGTGGATAGGGGCCGGTCGATTGGACCTGGGTTGCTGTCTAGTGACACGGTTTGGGCAAGGAGCTTTTGGTAAATTGATATTAAGTCTTGTTTGGTATGGGGTCGATAGCTTTATGTATTTTTAGGTATTTTAAGTATTTTAATATAATTAAACCTCAATTTAGAATTCATTCTTCAAAATCAAAACCCCTCTTTCAAAAAGGTTTTCTCTAGAACACCATTGAAGCTCAAGGTCAAGCTGGAGCTAGGCTTGAAAATTTCATGTTCTTTCTTCTTCAATTTCGTGGGGAATTTATCTCTAAGGTATGGTGACCCTTGATCCTTGATTATCCTTCCTTTCAAGGAGTCTATTTAGAAAGGTTTTCAAAAGTCTTCTAAAGAACAAAAGTTCTATTTTCTATTCTAGGCATGGGCTCATTGGTAAAACGTTTTCAAAGTCATTATGTTGATGAATTACGGTTTTATTTATTATTTTAAGATGATTTATATGAAATTTCTTCAAGAACCCATGTTTTCACTAAAACCCTTAATTTGACTTTTGAAATGGGTTTATTGTTTATGAGCGAATGTTTATAGAATTGTGCTGAGATTGAATTGTATTATTGATTTCTATTGTTATCTATACCTATCTATGGTGAATTGTTGGAGAAATGAGTAATGGTGGCTTTGGCTTGGATGAAGGGTAGGTTGATTGTAATATGAAGGTGTGCATACGGTCACAACGTAATCTTGTATAAAGTGTTATTGTATTGTAAAAGAAAGTATGTTCTCTCTTAACGTTTATATGTGAGGATGATAAATTATGAAGGGTTTCTATATGGTGATGTTGTATCTTGATGTCGGTGTCTCTTCTTTATGCATGAAGGCTATTGAATGTAATATCTTGACTTGGTAGGCGTAGGCATCCTTCTCTTGAGTAATGAATGTATCTTGACTCAAGTTTATAATTGTGCATGAATTAGTAGACCTAGATTGGTAACGTCTTCTTAAATAAATGAATGAATGAATGTCTAGGATCAATAGGCCTAAGTTGGTGACCTTCTATAAATGACTAATGAGGAATTCTAGACTATGTCTTGAACCGGTAGACCTAGGCATGGTGCCCCTTGATGATGAATCTAGGACCCCATGTGAATGTAAAACCTTGAAGCGGTAGACCTAATGATGGTACTTTCTTCTTGTATTAAATGATAGACTTAGAGTTGGTGGACCGGAACGGTAGAAAACCCTCTCTAAAAAAGTCAATGTGCTATCCTTAATGAACGTTGATCGGTAGATCCCCTGTGCTGCCTTTCTTGGTTGAGGTACTATGGGTCGGCTAGACCTAATGATGGTGCCCTCTCTTGTACACACATATGAGTGAAATTACTCTATGGGAACTAAGGCTAGCACTAAGTGGATATGGTTAAGATGGTGTCTTTTCCCGTAGAAAAGCAAAGAGTCCAATGAACATCTTTGGATATCTCATAAACCATGTGCCTACATGGGTTGCTTACTAGTTCTACCATTGGGTAGTAGAACACCCTCCACGGCGTGGGATTTATGATGCCGGATACCATGCCTAGCTAGTATGGTCTATGTGGGTTAATGCCTATTCCTATGATGTGGGATGTGCACTATAGCAATTGGATAGGTTCTACAACGTGTAGATAGTAGTATGGGATGCTATCTACACATGGAACGAGTATGCTTTGAAGATACTAAAGTGAGTTCCCTAAGCCTTAATGGCAAATATGTGAAAGTCCTCTAAATGCATGAATGTGTACTAAATGACTCTAAGGAAGAATTGTGACTTGTTATCCTTTTAGTATATTTCATGTCTTTCTTATATTAAGGAAATAAACTACTCAGCATCATACATTGCAATGTAATGGTCCCTGTCTATAGTATCCTTGAGGAACACTTAGGTGTGTGTGAATGAGGTTGTATGGCCGGCCACTTCATGTCTCACTCAAGTGTGTCTTAGCTTAACTCTAGATAGAGTTCCTAGGATGTTAGCTTGTATCTTACTTGGTGAGCATGTTTATGTGTTGCATAATGGTACTTGTGAAGCATCATTATTTGAGGTGAAGTATAAATGTGAAGTAAATGCTTTATATGTTGGTTGGGATATAAATTTGCCTTATTTGTTCATGACTTATAAGATTTTCTCACATAGCAGATGCATATATTTCCAACCAAATGTCCGTTTAAAAGCATTTTTTTGCATGGTCATCATACTTAGTACTTATTGTGTTAATCCATATATTCCTCTATTTTTTTCTACAAAGTGTAGGTGCGGGAAAGTGATTGAGTTGGCTTAGAGTTGAAGCCTGGGATTAGAGTTGTCTCAAGATCTTGTGGTATATCCTCATATGTCGAGGACAAAACTGTCCTATTCTAGCTTTTATGATAAGACTCCTGTAATAGTGTTTTAGAAGTTAGTAACTTGTTAAAATGATGAGTTTTGGCTGTGAAGAGTTGTGGAGGTCAGACGTGAAGAGAAGACAATGACGTTCGGAAACTAGTCTTTTGGTGCTAGTGTGTTCTAATGTGTTTTTGTTGACGTTGATGTGTGGTTTGAGGTCTAAAACTTGTAGAAGTGACCCTAGTACCTAGGTGGTCATGTTTATGGGTTAAACGTCCGGGTACGGCTCCCCAAGGACCACCCTAAGGGTTATTGAGGAGGACCCTAACTTAAACCCCAAAATTGCCAAATTGTGGTGACCTACGGTTGGCCATCTACGGCCAGTAGGTCCATACTTAGCCTAGGGAGCAAGGCTCGCATTTTAGGATTCCCAGCCACCATTGACGGAAGACCATTACGGTCCGTCAACCCATTCACGGTCCGTGGATGGGGGCCCGTCGATTGGACCTGGGTTTCTGTCAAGTGACACGGCTTGGGCAATGAGCTTTTGGTAAATTGGTATTAAGTCTTGTTTGGTATGGGGTCGATTTCTTTATGTATTTTTAGGTATTCTAAGTATGTTAATATAATTAAACATCCATTTAGAATTCATTCTTCAAAATCAAAACCCTCTTTCTAAAAGGTTCTCTCTAGAATACCATTGAAGCTCAAGGTCAAATTGGAGCTAGGCTTGAAGATTTTATGTGCTTTCTTCTTCAATTTCATGGGGATTTCATCTCTAAGGTATGGTGACCCCTGATCCGTGATTATCCATCCTTTCATGGAGTCCATTCAAAAAGGGTTTCAAAAGTCTTCTAAAGAACAAAAGTTCTATTTTCTATTCTAGGCATGGGTTCATTGGTAAAACGTTTTCAAAGTCATTATGTTGATGAATTACGGTTTAAATTATTATTTTGAGATGATTTTATATGAAATTTCTTCAAGAACCCATGTTTTCACTAAAATCCTAAATTTGACTTATGAAATGGGGTTATTGTTTATGAGCGAATGTTTATATAATTGTGCTGAGAATGAATTGTAGTATTGATTTCTATTGTTATCTATACCTATCTATGGTCAATTGTTGGAGAATTGAGTAATGGTGGATTTTTTTTGGATGAAGGGTAAGTTGATCTAAAGACCACCATTGACGGACCATAGGTCCATACTTATCCTAGGGAGGAAGGCTCGCATTTTAGGATCCCCAGCCACCATTGACGGAAGACCATTACGGTCCGTCAACCCATCCACGGTCCGTGGATGGGGTCCCGTCGATTGGACCTGGTTTGTTGTCAAGTGACACGGCTTAGGCAAGGAGATTTTGGTAAATTGGTATTAAGTCTTGTTTGGTATGGGGTCGATTGCTTTATGTATTTTTAGGTATTTTAAGTTTGTTAATATAATTAAACCTCCATTTAGAATTCATTCTTCAAAATCAAAAACCCTCTTTCAAAAAGGATCTCTCTAGAACACCATTGAAGCTCAAGGTCAAGTTGAAGCTAGGCTTGAATATTTCATGTGCTTTCTTCTTCTATTTCGTGGGGAATTCATCTCTAAGGTATGGTGACCCTTGATCCTTGATTATCCTTCCTTTCAAGGAGTCCATTCAAAAAGGTTTACTAAAGTCTTCTAAAGAACAAAAGTTCTATTTCCTATTCTAGGTATGGGTTCATTGGTAAAACGTTTACGAAGTCATTATGTTGATGAATTACGGTTTTATTTATGATTTTAAGATGATTTTATATGAAATTTCTTCAAGAA
>JAJOOH010014936.1:0-14267 GCA_029582605.1 Solanum gracilifrons | reverse complement strand
CAGGGTATATTGGGTCCTCTCGATGGGGCGTATACATCAGACTCCACATTTAGCTCATGTGGTTTTATGTCGGTTATTAGTAGCTCCCACAGTTCAGTCAGACTCTATTGCATTGACCATATTTCAGTACAGTCAGTATTCAGTCTAAGCATGTTATAAATTTGGTCGCTGCATCAATTAGCTCAGTATTCAGTATTTTCAGTATCTATATCATATTCATATTATTTTATTGCTTTATTGCTTTGTTCAGTTATATGTTATTTCAGCTTTACTCTATCCTGTATACTCCGTACCTTTCAAGTACTAACGCATACGTGCGCTATATCTTCTCGTGATGTAGGTTCAGGTTCTCAGCATCCAGATTACCCTTGGATAGGTTCCCGATCTCTAGTCAGCAACATCAGTGGTGAGTCCTCATTCTTCGAGGACAATAGTCAAGTCATCTTTCAGTTTTCAGTCTTTTAGTTTAAGATTTTCTAGACTTAGCTGGGGCATGTCCCAGCACTTCTAGTCAAGTTAAAGGCTTATTTCAGACATAGTTAGATTCAACTTAGTATTGAGTTAATATCTTCCTTGTATTAAACTCATCAGTTATCATTTATCTCAGTTATAGTATATGGGTATTCCCCATCTTTTCATTTTATTTATGCTTATAGCTTCCACACAATTTCTATTATTCAGATTATATTTAGTATTCTCAGGATCGTGCCAGCAGGGATAGCATGGGATCACTTGTGGTCCTAGGTCCCGTGTCCACATCTCGGGGTAGCTCGGGGCGTGACAGATAGAGAGGAGTTTAAGAACAAGAGAGTTAAGACATCAAGGAATGAATCCGGGCAACAAAAAAAGTAAGGAGAACCGGTCTTGTTTCCAACATAAGCAGAAGGGACCTACACCACGGAGCAAAAGTGAGTACAATAGTTAGAATTCATAGCACTTTAGGGCTATACCTGCCCAATCTCAGGGTAGTGTGGCACAAGGAGGTAACTAGGCTACTGCATGTGCTAAGTGGGTAGAACCCACCCAAGTAAGTGTCGCGATGGCTCCACAGGCTGTTTCAAGTGTGGACAAGAGGGTAACATCATGAAAGAGTTCCCTAAGAACCACCAAGGTAATACGAATCAGGGAAATAGAGCCTAATCTTCATTAGCTGCTCCACCAGACAAGGTTGCACCAAGAGGAGCTACTTACGGTACTGGCAGAGGAACAAACCATCTTTTTGCGATCACTAGTCGCCAAGAGCAAGAGAACTCTCCAGATGTTGTCACTGGTATGATCAAATTCTTTACTTTTGATATTTATGCTTTGCTAGACCCAGGAGCAAGTTTATATTTTGTAACCCCTTATGTTGCAAATAAGTTTGATGTTCTTCCTAAGAAACTTTGTGAACCCTTTTGTGTTTCTACACCTGTTGGGGAGTCTATTCTAGCTGAGCGAGTTTATCGTGGTTGTGTCATTTCCATAAATCACAAGGACACCATGGTTGATTTAATTGAGTGAGACATGGTAGACTTCGACGTCATTCTAGGTGTGGACTAGCTTCATGCTTGTTATGCTTCCATTGATTGTAGAACTCGAGTTGTCAAGTTCCAAATTCCTAATGAACGAGTTATAGGATGGAGTAGTAGTTCAATAGTGCTTAAGGGTCATTTTATTTTTTGTACCTTAAGGAAAGAAAGTTAGTTTCCAAAGGGTGTGTCTATCACTTAGTCCGAGTTAAGGACTCTACTGTAGAAATACCTCCTATTCAGTCAGTTTCAGTAGTAAAAGAGTTTCCAGAAGTCTTTCCAGATGATCTTCCCAGATGATCTTCCAATAGTCCCTCCTGAGAGACAGATAGACTTCGTTATAGATGTTCTTCCAAATACTTATCCTATAACTATTCCGCAATATATAATGGCTCTAGCAGAGTTGAAAAGGCTTAAAGAACAGTTGAAAGATATCCTTAATAAGGGCATTATTCGACGAAGTGTCTTACCTTAGGGCACTCCGGTCTTGTTTGTAAGGAAGAAGGATGGTCCCCTTAGGATGTGTATAGATTACGGTCAGTTGAACAAGGTTACCATTAAGAACAAATATCCTCTTTCGAGAATTGATGATCTTTTCGATCAACTTCAAGGTGCCGCCTATTTCTCTAAGATAGATCTCAGATCTGGCTACCATCAGTTAAGAGTAAAGGAATGTGATATTCCAAAGACAGCTTTTAGGACCCTTTATGGTCATTATGAGTTTCATGTCATGTCTTTTGGTTTGACCAACGCACCTGTAGCATTCTTGGACCTTATGAATAGAGTATCCAAACCTTATTTAGAAATGTTTGTTATCATCTTCATTGATGACATACTAATATATTCAAGGAATGAAAACGATCATGCTAGTCATCTTAGAATAGTTCTCCAGACTCTGAAAGATAGAGAGTTGTTTGCCAAGTTCTCTATGTATGAGTTTTGGCTTGAGTCTGTGGCATTCTTACGCCACATTGTGTCAGGAGAGGGAATTAATGTTGATACTCAGAAAATTGAGGTAGTGCCGAATTGGCCTAGACCCACATTTCCAACTGATATTAGGAGTTTCTTGGGTTTGGCTGGCTATTATAGAAGGTTCATAGAGGGGTTCTCATCTATTTCATCCCTTTTGACCAAGTCAACTTAGAAAATAGTGAAGTTTCAATGGTCTGAAGCTTGTGAGAAAAACTTTTAGGAATTGAAAGAGAGGTTGACTACTGCCGTCGTTTTGACCTTACCAGAAGGTACTCAAGGTTTTGTGGTGTATTGTGATGCATATAGAGTTGGGTTGGGTTGTGTATTAATGCAGAATGACAAGGTTATAGCTTATCCCTCCAGACAGTTGAAAGTTAATAAGAAGAATTACCCAACCCATGACATAGAGTTGGTTGTTGTAGTATTTGTTCTGAAGCTGTCATCATTATTTTTATGGTGTTCATGTAGATGTAATCACTGATCACAAGAGTCTTCATTATGTGTTTACTCAGAAAGAGCTCAATCTCAGACAAAGGAGGTGGTTAGAATTACTCAAGGATTATGACATGAGTATTCTTTACCTCCCAGGTAAGACTAATGTTGTTGCTGATGCCTTGAGCAGGTTGTCTATGGATATTACTGCCCATTTTGAGAAAGATAAGAAAGAACTAGCAAAAGATGTGCATAGACTTGCATGCCTAGGAGTTCGCCTAATGGATTCCACAGAGGGAGGAGTAGTGGTGATGAATGAGGCTGAATCATCATTAGTGTCAGAAGTAAAAGAGAAGCAAGACCAAGACCCAATTTTAGTTGAATTGAAGGCAAATATTCATAAGAAAAAAGTGATGGGTTTCGAAAAAGGGGGAGATGGTGTATTGAAATATCAAGGTAGATTGTATGTACCAAGGGTAGATGAACTCCAATAGAGGATCATGGAGAAAGCTCATAGCCCTAAATATTCGATTCATTCGGGTTCCACAAAGATATATCGCGACTTGAGATAAGTCTATTGGTTGAGTAATATGAAGAAGCGCATTGTAGAATTTGTTGCTAAGTGTTCGAATTGCAAACAAGTTAAAGTAGAGCATCAAAGGCCAGGTGGTTTGGCTCAAAATATAGAACTTTCGGAATGGAAGTGGGATATGATCTATATGGACTTCATCATAGGTTTACCAATGTCCCGCAGGCAATATGATTCTATTTGGGTGATTATCGATAGGATGACAAAATCAGCCCACTTTTTTACGGTAAAGATTACCGATTCAGCAGAAGATTATGCTAAGTTGTATATTCAAGAGGTGGTCAGACTCCATGGGGTTCCAGTCTCCATTATTTCAAACAGAGGTGCGCAATTTATTGCACAATTTTGGAAGTCATTCCAAAAAGGCTTGGGTTCAACGTTGAACTTAAGTACTGCCTTTCATCCTCAGATAGATGGGCAAGCGGAGGGCACTATTCAGACCTTAGAGGATATGTTGAGGGCTTCTGTGATTGACTTCAAAGGTAATTGGGATGATCACCTACCTCTCATTGAATTTGCTTACAATAATAGTTACCACTCTAGCATCCAAAATGGCTCCTTATGAAGCTCTTTATGGGAGAAGATGTAGATCTCCTATTGGATGGTTTGAAGTTGGTGAAGCTGGGTTGATAGGACCATATTTAGCTCATCAAGCTATGGAGAAGGTGAAGGTCATTCAAGAGAGTTTGAAAACGACACACAATCGTCAGAAATCCTACACTGATGTTAGGAGAAGGGAGTTAAAGTTTGAATTAGATGATTAGGTGTATTTAAAAGTTTCACCTATGAAGGGTGTTATGAGATTTGGTAAGAAGGGGAAGCTTAGTCCCCAGTTTATTGGCCTTTACAGAATATCTAAGAGGGTTGGTAATGTAGCTTATGAGTTTGAGCTACTGATGAGTCCACGATTTGGACTCATTTAGGGCTTAATTTTAATAGATTTAGTGTCCTCGAATGCATATTTTGTCTCAATAACTAATATAAATCTTTTAATTTCAGGTATTTGAACTTAGGGACAAAGCATGGACATTATTGAGCAAAAAGGAACAAGTAAACTGAAAGAACGAAGAAAAGAAGGCATGAGGATCGCCTAAACCATTGGGCGAGTCACTGAATGACCTTGGTCTCGCCTAATGTTCCAGTGTGCCAAGCCCTGAAGGAGAAAATCAAGTCATCGATAAAAAAGAACAGTCGGCGAGTCGCCAAATAGTTCTGCGATGCAGTGACTTATCGCCCAAAGTTACAGGACCTCATGGATGCTGAAGGCAAAAGCAAAAAGGTGATACAAATGAACAAAGGGCGGATCGCCGAGTGGATCGGCGATCCCGACTAACTATGCCGAATGAACCTTCGCAGCACACTTTATGACAACTATAAATACTTGTTTAAATTTTTAGCATAGTATCAGATTTTGTAGGGAATCATAATATTATTATGTTTCTGAAGTTTCGAACTGAGAACTGAGTTTTTGGAGACATATTCCCTTAGCTTTGGAGATTTTGAAAATCTCCACTTTGAAGAAATTGGAAGTGGGTATTAAAGATTCTCCATCTTAGACGTGTGTAAAGACCATATCAATCGTACCCACTTTATGGAAACACTTTTTGGTATCGATTTTATCTCTTTACTATGTCTAGCTAAAACCTCATTCTTGGGGTGTGATTATGTGAATATGGATTGAATTTACTGATGGGTATTGCTAATTGATAGTTCATTTGTTGTTTAAAGGTGATTTCGTTCAGTGGTTGTCTTTGAATTTAATGGGGATTTAGTTGCAAATACAATTTTAACTCTGTGTTCTTGGCTTGCTCGAGAGAGAGGTTTTAAAACCAAAACTACTGAATCGATTGTCTGTGGTTATTAGGTTGTCGTGGGTTCAGCCTGAGAGAGTGAATCCCAAATCCTCTCCCACACATTCAACTCAAGAGAATAAATGGACTAAGGCAAAGGCTGTGCTTCATTGCCGCTTTGGTGTTTGAGAGAAACCGATTTGATTTGGGGTAAATTGTTCGAGAGAAAGTTTAGCCCCACTATAATCTAGCTTAGTTACCAATTTACAACGATTTACTATCAATTGCAATTACCCGGTTGTTTATGTAAGCCCATAATCCTATCACATCCCAAGAATCTCGTCTCCATATTTGTATCTTCATTTTAAGTTGTCGTTTTAGTTGATAATTGATTACAAAATCCCCTATTGATACTTGACACTTGTGTCACCCTTTAATTTATCATGTTTTTCTTCGTAAATGTTTATAGCTATAATTGACTTGAACACATTTATGTTTTTCTATTGATTCTCAATTACGAACCGCTCCCTTGGGACTCGACCCCAACTCACTAGTTGTGTTATATTACTACTCACGATCGTTGGCACTTGAACTGGAAGTAGCGTCCTAAAACGTGAAATCAGCTACCACAAAAGTTAGCAACAGTTTATCAGATATTTCACATCTCCATGTTGAAGAAGTTCATGGGCGATCCTTCACTTATCATACCAATTGAGGATATTGGGATTAAGGATAGCTTATCTTATGAAGATATTCTAGTTTAGATTCTAGATCGCCAATTTCACAAGTTGAGGACTAATGAAGTAGCATCAGTCAACGTTTTTTTGAGGAACCAATTCTTTGAGGAAGCTACTTGGGATACTGAGGAAGATATGGATAAGATATATCCACATCTCTTTGAAACCAGAGAAGTTCTAGAGCAAGGTACTAATTCTTTTCTAGTACTCTATAACTTATATACTTGATGTGTTAGATTTGCTTGTTGGGGGTTTGAACTGAATGATTAATATTACACCTTTAGCCTAGTATGAGTAATCTCATTCGAGGAAGAATGTTCCCAAGGGGGAGATATTGTAACATCTTACAAATTGAAATAACTAGGAAGAAGTTAAGAAATTGGAAATAGCCATTTTTGGAAAGAATATAAAAATCTGGTAATTTGTTAAGTATGTTAAGTTGAGTTTTTGGTCAACTTCAAATGACCATAACTCCTAGCTCAGAATGATTTAGGTGTGTTTCCAGATATCTTAGGAAAGATATTGAAATAATCTTTCCAACGCCGTCGAGTTTGCACAATTTCAAGTTCGTATGAGTGAGATATGACCATTTGAAGTTGGGTTATTCAAATAAGAAAAGTCTAAAACCGGATTTTGGAAGGGTATTTTATTATTTTCCTTACCTAATTATTTTAATCCGTTTTAGGGGTTTTATTGGGGTCATATAAGATTTTAGTCAGTTTAGAAAAGTTGAATTTCATGTTAGGGCTTGGAGAAAAGAGAAAAGAGGAGAAAGGAGAAGAAAAATTAAGAATCGTCAAGAACGTTCGAGTTTGGTTGAGGATTTCGCCAAGGATTCAATCCTATGAGGTATGTGATATCACATAGAATTGATTTAGTTCACCCACACACCAATCATGATTCAATTCAACAAAGTTATATAGTTTTGAAAGTAAATCCTATGAGTTCTTGATGATAATTCGATTGAAATTTTGTGGGTTCTTGTTGTTGAAGTTTCTTGAGTTTGATTCATGTATTTAGGTGTGAATTCGAGTTAACCTTGCATATATTGATGAATTATTTGTTTCTAAGTGTTTGGGGAAAGAACCAAGTGAAAATAGGGGGTTTAGGGTTGAAAAACGAAGAAGAAAAGTCGGAGGCACCTGGGTAGGGGCCTGGGGCGTTGCCCCTCTCATAGCCCCAAGAAGAATTCTCTGATCTTTTGCCTCTGGGGCGTCGCCCCTCTCAGAGCCCCAAGAAGGGGTCTCTAAACTTTGGGCTTTGGTGCTCCACGCCTCTCAGAGCGCCAAGGACGCCGATTCACCCTATTCCCCCTTTCTTTTCGTACTAGTTCCTTAGTAACATACCTATGTTTTCCAATTGATTTATATACTTTAAGGTATGTCTAAACATCATGAAATCATCCATAAACATGAAATCATGAACCTTGACTCCATAATTCAATTCAAGGGAAGTTAAGAATCAAGTCTAGAAGTTAAGAAGCAAGTCAAGAGAAGTTCATAGTGTTTTCAAAAGTCTTTCGCAAACGTTTTAACTTTGTCTTAAGACTTAAGTTTTGAGTTGACTAAAGAGTTAAGAGTAAAGTTCATTTCTTCAAAGATTATACGAGAACTAAGTATTCCCAAAAACTTAGAAATGTTTTTCACAATTGAGCAAAAAAGGGAACATCGATTCCAATAGAGCTTTTAAGCTAAGTTTTGAGTAATTATCTCAAACCAAAGAAACAAATTTTGTTTTAAAAACATATGAGCTCAGTATATTTTGGGAGTAGTATTGTGCACCAATATGGGGACGCAAGTTCATAATAACTCAAGTCTCCATAAACCATGTAGCCATCATGGGTAGTAATGGATCATACTTTTTAGATGACTCCTTAAGTGCTTTTTAGCATAGATTGGTTGATCCACTTAGTTAAGGCGTTCTATATGACAGCAAAGTATAGGACAATTCTGGCAGCGTGGGCAAGACGTTGTATAACCACTTAGGCTCATAGTGGTGGTTGACAGTTACAGAAACTCCCATAGAAACTATATTACTTAATTATATGAGTAAAGTTGAGTTTGTTATTGCATTTTCTT
This sequence comes from Solanum gracilifrons, assembly GCA_029582605.1. NCBI lineage: Eukaryota > Viridiplantae > Streptophyta > Magnoliopsida > Solanales > Solanaceae > Solanum > Solanum gracilifrons. Next base: position 6,161 of record JAJOOH010014936.1, on the reverse strand, counting down.
TAACGAACTAATTAATTGAAAGAGAGAGTCTGCATTGATGGATGATTGGAATAAATAAACAATATATTTACAACTTGGTTTAAAGATTGAAAGATTCACCTTTATATGCAGAGAAAGAAATCGACACCGAGAATTTGAATCGATGACAAAAGCTTTGGTTTCAAACCGAGTGAGTTTCGAAGGTGAAAACTAAAACTTCAAACTGATGAGAGGGCTCGACGACAACCGGAGGCTACACATCTGTAAAGCTATGGGGAAGAGACAAGTTAGGGATTTTTTTAGTTTTTAGGTGAAGAGAGGGAAAGGAGATGAACTAAATTAAAAATGCCTCGTATTTTAATTTAATAAAAATAAGAGACCTCATGAGGTATCTTATTTTAAAATATTATTTAACAAATTTGACTAATAAAATGAGACCTCACGAGGTATCTAAAACTAAATTAATATTTTTTATTTTAACAAATAGCGACCTCGTGAGGTAGCATATTTTATACAAAAACATACTATAAAAAAAAAAAAAAAAATAAGTCACATTTATATTAATTAGGTAGATTTTTTTATAAAATTGACCTCATGAGGTCTCTCCTGTTAATTTTTTTTAAAAAAAAGTTATTGATTCAAATAGCGACCTCATGAGGTCTCCTTTTAGCGACCTATTTTTGAGGTCTCTTTTATTAAGTTTCCTTTTGCAAACTTTTTAGTAGTGAATAAAAACGTACTGAGGCCAATTTCATGGATCTAACACTTATGGAGATGCTTGTTTCTAGGGTTCTATCAATTTGCATGATCTTATCTTGCGCCATATGCATCACATTTGTGTTTAGGACAAAACTTGTCATGTTTTGGGGTACAAGTTCTGGTCGGGAATGATTAATTTTTTATCACTTTGGTTCCAGTTTAGGTGTGGCAGTATCAGACCACTAAGGATGTTTTGGCTATGGTGAACCAGGCTGCAGTTCCTGCTCCTCCTAGGGGGGTTAATTCCCCACTTCAGAGGCTTTGCGCATCGTTGACTGCTAAGGATGAAGAGATTACTGCACTCAGGGCGTCTCATTTGGCATTAATAAATCAGTTGCATATCTCTTATTATCTTGAACATTCTGGTTTAGAGGAAGAAAATGCACGTCTGATGGCTGACCTAGCTTTAGATCAGGAAGCTCTATTAGCTGAAAAATCCACAGACTCTGTTAATCTCAGATGCCTCTATGACTTGTTGAAAAAGGATCTTCCCCTACCTCTCATTGCGTATACACTCCTCCCTAGCCTTACCATGCCATGTGTTCCTAGTGTATCTTCTTTTGCTTATATTCTTCTATTTTTTTGCGTTTGTGAAAGTGGTGACGTATACACTCTGGAAAATGGATCTATTGGCCCTATTTTTTTTGCTTTATGTGGCTGCCTGTTAATGTACTTGGTTTTAGTACCAATTGTTTTAGCCTTGATAGTGTTGGTGATTTCTTTGCAATCCGGAGTATTAATTAGTTCTATGTTTTGTTGATATATTTTTATAATATCAAAAGGGGGATGGTGCTACGTATGATTATTTCCTAGTCTTCTAACATGTTACTTCGAGCTCTATGTTTGTGTAACGTTTTTCAGATGTCGAAATGCACACACAAATTCATAGATTTGTCTTCATAAAAAAGGGGCAATTTGTTAGAATAGAGATAGACTTTGACAAGTGACATGTGCAAAGAACAAATCCACAAATATGATCACAGAAGACTAAATCCAAATCCCAACTGGCATAGAGAGAAAGAATAATGTTGAGGTGGTGGAAATAATATAGTACTCCAAGTCCCATGAGGAAAAGGAACCATCTCAACACATATGGGACTTGTAATACTTGTAGTGGTTCAACATCAGATAACCCATAAACGATCTTTAGAAGAATTATGGAGGTCATGATTCCAACACACATCTTAATATTCATATGTGTATTCAGATTCAGACTTCTTAATCTTAATGAAATAAATGAGTGCTTGTACATAATTAGTCTTCTTAAATATCCAAAGTAGGTGTAGAAAGTTTAAACTTATGGTTTATTGTAATACCTTTTGTCATTTTGCTTGTGATGGGTCTTGCACAATATCATTTTGTTGAAGGGAGGTATAGACTTATTCCTTAGCAGGCTGCATACACTATATTAAGCTCTTGATACTATTTTTGGTGTTTATAAAAACTGGGGAGCAAAAAGAACTGATTGAAATACTCTCAATAATTTTATTAAGGATATGAGGGGTTTAAATAGCCAATTTGACCACACAGTAAGCAGAAAATTTGAAATTCAAAATCCAAGAAGCTAGAATTTCTCAACAACTAAAACAACCTACTAAATAATTAAATTTCAAATTTATTTTAAACCTAGACTATTCATTATATTAAAAATTAATGTAGTAACTAAAGTAAAATTCAACAAGTATGCTTGGATAAATTAACTTGAATTGGTTAGATGAATGTAGACCTAAGAGTTAATACAAGAATAAGTGTTGAAAGATGAAAGTAATTTCGAAACATTTAATAGACATTACTCAAAATAAATGAAATCTAAGCATTCTCAACTTGTCCATATGACAAAATTTAATAAGGAGAAACCAAAGAGTCCTATCATGTTATCCTTTCATCATTAGATGATTTATAGTGCAATTTTTATATCTTTATTTGTATTTATTAGAATATATATTTTCTTGTTAAGTTAAAATTAATCAACTAATGGATGGTAATTTTTTTTTATGAATGTTAAAATAATCCTTCAAATTTTCAAGAATAATTTCTTATTTCAACTTTAAATTTGGGGCTACCAAGTTTTTGTATAGTATGATGATGATGATGATTAACATAAGATTGTTTCTTATATATATCAAGAGAGTTTTGCCTTACTATCAAATGAGAGATAAAAGAAATAAATTAAAAATGATTTCAAATTCATGATAGGAGAAATAAACAATAATTTTTCTAAAGCAAATAATACTTGCTAGGTCAAAGTGTAGAAGAAAAAGTGAATAAAAAGGCGAAATATCAAAAAACAAAATTAAATTTTGAAAGTATCTAACTCACCATGACATAATCGTTGTCTTTCATTGTAAGAGCAAAATGAGACTGGATTCAACGTATCTCTCTTCTCAATCTGAATTAAATGAAGGAACAATCTGTTTAGGAAAAAAATGGCTAATAGAATGCTAGAAAGTTCCAAAAAGTTTCAGAAAAAAATCAAGAAAAATCTATGCTTGATAAAAACATGAATGGATTTTAGAGAAAAAATCACCATGAAACAACACAAACAAAGAGAAGAAACAAGAAAAGATAAATAGAATGTGGAAGTATGGAAACTCACTTTCTTTGTAATTTTGGTGAAGAATTTTGTGTTTGTTAGAATATATATATACACACAGACACTTTAGATTTGGTGTTTTTGTAATCTACTTTAGATTTTGAGTTCTACTTCTAGAGAGTCCTGATTATTCAGAATAGAGTACACATTTTTGTTTTAAGCTTTATCTTTTTTCCTTTTTTTAGTTTCATTCCTTATTTATTAATAAAATCTAATTTGAATCCTTACTATATATGAATAAGTATACATAAGATATAGTTACTTGATATATGTCCTTTTGATCACTTTACTTATGAATATATAGAGTTCTTTAATTTCTTTTTATTTAGGGTGATTTACTTCTAAGAATAATTCAAATATAATACATATCTTACAAAAAGAAACCAAAGCATACATGTTAATTGATTGAGAATTGAATATATCGTGTCACAGACATCAAAGACGATTGAGAATCTTACGGAAAATACTTTCTCTACGGGTACTTGTATGAAATTCACCAAAGCTTGAGGTGTGTCAAACACGATCCTTAAGAATATTTCACCCAGTATAGGTGTATCCCCAGGATTCAATAAGCTCTTCTAGAAGAAATTAGGAGCTAGAACTAACAAAGATAGACAAAAGAATTTAGTAGAGATTTTATATATATAAAGAATTGATTTATAAAACATTAAGTGAAATGTCTAGAAGTCTAGCAGGAAATTAAAGAATTGTTACCTGCATTGTCAATGGAAAACAACACAAGAAGAAAGAGAACTTTAAACAAATGTTCCTATCTTTAATTTTTTTTAATGTTCTACAGAAAATATCTGAAAATGAAAGCATCAAGGTATCTTATAATAATAATAATAATAATAATATAGCTTTGTTAACATCCAAATAATTTCGAATCGAAATACATACAAATTCTTAGATAATTAATGACTGTATGGAAGGATCTAATCCTTTTACCCAAGCAAGGGGTCTGTCCAGATTCAAACACGTATTGTTAATGAGCCCATGTGTCTAGCAGTTCTAACCAGGTATGACACGCCCTTTTAACTCTTTTTGTGGGCTAAGACCACGGCTGGGTAGACGGAGTCACTAAGACAAAGCCATTAACTTGTTGTATTGAACCTGACTGTACCACCATCTCGGAACCAAGTCAAGAAATTATAGAAGAATTTATGCATATTTAAATAAAGTCTAGATCTTTCATAGTAAATATAAATCAAAGTTAGTTATTCGACATAGATATAAGTCTTTTAGCTGGACATAGTCACGGCTTAAATAGGAGAGTATTAATAAGAAGAAGAGAAATTACCTTAGGAACAAACAACACACTTTTATTTCTCCGGCCAAAGTCCGGCCAAACTCACAATACTTCAAACTTTTACAAAAGGAAAGGAGAGGGAGAGGGAAAGTAGAGAGAAGAGTTGGTTTCTAAAACCTGCTCTTTCACAAAATAAAATGCCTTTATTTATAGGTAAGAAAAGGCATCTAGGAATAGTAAAAAAGAGTCCCTTATGTGGGACCTAAACAGTACATTCACTGTTGGTGGTGCTTATCTTTTCTGAACAGTACATCCACTGTCGGTATTACTGCTGATAGTGCTTATTTTCCACTAAGCTTTGTCTTTTAACTTTGCTAAAAGTTCTTCAGCTCTTTTTAGCGCATCTGCCAGTTCTTCTTATTCAATTTGTTGGGCTTCGTGCATATCTTCACTAGCCTCACTTCGCATTGAGGAATTTGATTTTGCATACTAATTTAAGTTTGAGAGAAGAGTCCTTTTTACCTCTTCTAGATAGTCCAAAATCATTTTATTTTGCTCCTCTTCATCGTGATTAGAAATCCTTCGAGCCATGTGTTTCACTGTGACTGATTCATCAGTTACAATTCCTTTATTAGGAATCGATTTATATTCTTTAATAGTTGCTGTAATTTGATCCAACAGTTCTTGTCCATAAATTGATTTTGTTTGCGGATCCTTTTTCATTAACTTATCCCAGAAGTTATTGTAATAAGTGCGGTATAAACAGGGGATTTGTTCTTCTGTAAAATCCACTTCTGGAACCCATTTGTGGATCCATGGAATAGAGAACTCTATAAAAAAACATATCTGTTCAATCTGCTGTAAATAAGAAATATGTTCTTGCTGATATAATCTGTTAAGATCTGGGGAAATCTTCACCCATTCTTTGTATAATTTAAGAAATGGTTTGGGCAATATTTTTATTGTTGGCCCGTGGTATGACCACCAATTTAAAAACCAATTAGGTATAGGACTAGCAAATATCTTTGCACATACCTTTATAAACCAAGTATGTTTATGTCTCTCATTGTTATAACAGAGGACTTTATCGAAGGCCTGGATATAATCCCAATATGTGAAACTCATTTTAACACCATTAAGACTGATCTGTCTTTCGGTCATTGAGGAAATACCCCAATCTTCAATGTGAATAATTTGTTTGACAATCATTTTAGAGAAGTTATAAACATTCTCAGCTGTATTGTATCCTGCAAAGTTTTGAAATTCGACACCTGTGCTTATCAGCAATGTTTCATAATACTTTCAAGTTTTGTATGACTCACCCGGGAAGTATAGCCCATTAAGTAAGTACCTCTGGAATATCTTCCAAGGTTCTTCTTTTCTCTGTATATCAGAATTTTCTAAGAGAAATATCATTTTTCTTTTCTCTACCTTTTCATAGGTTTTCATATCATCAATAGTATCATCTTTGGCTATTGAAGCAAAAGTATTACTTTGCTTTTGGTTTATATACTCTTGTAACTTAGCATATAATGGGTCGCTTTCTGGAATATCTTCCAGATGTATTGACGAAGAAGTTTT
>JAJOOH010014934.1:0-10503 GCA_029582605.1 Solanum gracilifrons | reverse complement strand
AGAAGTTCCTTTTTTTTCTTTTCTTTTTGTGGGGATGGGGATGTGGATGTGGGGTGGGGAGGGGGTGTGGGGGGGGGGAAGATAACTGGAGGATGTAAGGTTTCTTTGATGACTTAGTTGCACAATTTAACATGGTACTGTAGCATGCAAAAGTCTTTTATTCAAGTTTCACCCCAATTCATCATCAAATCTGTTTGATTGGTTCATGAAAAAGAATTAACTCCGCACGTAGGGAGATGTGTTGATGACAAAATTAAGTAAATAAAAGTGTTATCTCTAATAGTTTTAGCTTTTAGATGAGTTGATTTCACAATTCAACAGCGATGACAAGTTGGTATAAACGTGTGATGTTGCTTTTCTCTTATTATTGGGTAATATGAGAAATCTCGTCAATTTATGATTTCAACAAACTTAATTTTTTTTTTATTATGCTATTGAACTTGTAATTGAGGGAGTAGCATGTTAAATATATCTAGTCTTCTTCCAGAACTTCTATAGCACAGTGAATAGCCCCACCCGAGATTCTTGAAGTGTTAGTGGTGTCATATAATGTTTCTTGCTCCTGAAGAACTGCTATTCTAGGTAGTAGTTGAGGCACCAACAGAAGGTCTACTTGCTTCTCCTAAGTTCTAAAAATTTTCATTGCACTTCTACTTGATTGATTTTGTTGCCTATGTGTTAATAGTGTGTTATAATCATTGTAGGGGCGAGTTGCACCAACTGGTACACGGGACAGTACTTTAGAGATTCTTGTTGGAGATAATGGTTGGGTCAACCACCGAGAAAATGGAATTCTTTATTCTTTTGATGCTACTAAGTGCATGTTTTCATGGGGTAATCTCTCTGAGAAGCTTCGGATGGGCCACTTTGACTGCAAAGACGAAGTTATAGTAGATTTTTTTGCTGGCATTGGATATTTTGTGCTGCCCTTCCTAGTGAGGTGATACCTTTTGTTTTAGAATCACCGTGCTGTTATTTTGTGAATGATGCATTATCAATTTTGATTTTTGCTTCTATCTCCTTTTTCACCCCCTTTGTGTAAAAAGTAAAAACCATTTCAATCTCTGCCTTTCGTATAAACCTCGAGGACCAAAAGAGTTTGATACTTGATTGGTGTTAATTTTGTAACTTCTTAAAACTTCACTTTTCACATCTCAAGGAGATTTTGCTTTTGCACGAGGAAGTTAATATGTTATCGTCTTGAAGCAATTCATTGCTTGGTCTTAATGCCTAAAATTCTTGAGTAACTAATCTTACCTTTGTTCTTTTCTTAGTTGCATATCAGAGATTTACAGTGTGTGCTATGTACTTTCTTAGGGCCAAAGCCAAGCTTGTGTATGCTTGTGAATGGAATCCCCACGCAGTTGAGGCACTTCGTCATAATCTTGAAGCTAATCTTGTTGCTGACCGCTGTGTCTTACTCGAAGGAGATAATCGAATTACAGCGCCAAAAGTATGCAACTTTGATTATTGCCAATTCCTTCTACTTTCTTATCTTGTAAATATATTTTATTCATTCGTGTCTCATCATGACTAATCAACTAGCTTGTCTTGACAGTTGATTTTGCTCGTTTAGTTTGATTCTTGTGTTCCATCCTTTGAATGGCTTATTATTATGTTGCGTTAATACTTCTGAACTGAATATTTGTTCACTTGCAGGGTGTAGCTGATAGAGTGTGTCTCGGTCTCATTCCTACAAGCGAGGGTAGTTGGATTACCGCTGTCAGAGCATTGAGGTATGTTTATCTTGAAAATTATATCAATATGCTAATAAATCGATTCATAGAGAAGATTAAGACCTTTGAGAGTGGAAATACAGTGTGGTGTCTCTCTTTTATTTAGCTATTCTCGTCTCTCGTTTTGCTATCGACAAATGAGAAAAAACAAGTGAAATTCATGTCAAATCCTCTATTTCTTGTTTAGTTCTTAAATTCTCTCTTTATAAATTGAACAAAAATTAGGGAATTTTGAGAAATTGTTTGTTGAATGTAATACCTGAGATATTCTGTCATAGCAAAAACATACGAGTAATCCCACAAGTGGGGTATTGGGAGGGTAAGATGTACACAGACCTTACCCCTACCTTGTGAAGATAGCAGAGAGGCTGTTTCAGCATTCTGTCATAACACACATTACTTTTATTTGCATTAGCTTCCTTGAAGGGCTAGTCTCTTGTCGATTTAATCTCTGCGTAACATGTGAATCGCAGAGATGAGGGTGGTATATTGCACATCCATGGCAATGTCAAAGATTCCGAAGAAAATGTCTGGACAAACTATGTTTCCCAGTCAATCCAAGAAATCGCTAGATCCGAAGGTATAATTTTCCAACCTTATAACAACATGACTACCTTACATTCTTGCTGCTCGACCATGGCTAGTAACTTGGACGGGAAAATTAGTCAGCTAATCGAACGTTTTTGCTGTTATCAGGTCACAACTGGGACGTAACAGTAGAACATGTCGAGAGAGTGAAGTGGTACGCGCCTCATATTCGCCATCTTGTTGCAGATGTGAGATGCAAAATGATTCAGATTTAAAAATCCCCATTTGAAGGTTTCAGAACAATTGTTGCTGAGGGGTTCACCATAGATTAGAGGGGTGATATATTAATGATATTATGTGTGAAGTGTGTGTAGTTACTAGTAGCATTTTTGGGATTGATTTGTGTAATTTTGTATACTATATACGAGTATACAATTAGTTCGATTTGCATCATTATGTTCAATAAAAAGGAATGAGGGAAGCTAAAATCGCTATGTAAATGATAATTGGTTACGTAAAAAGAAATTGGATTTGTGTGGTTGTATACCACTAGTTTCACTTCACATGCAAACCCAACACAATCAGCTCTCAAATTCGAGTCTCATGGTTACAAAATCGCCTTTGTTAGAGCACTCTGCCTTTGCCTTCCAATGTTAAGACTTACCGATATGAATCCATATTTATGGGTCTGGTGGGATACCCAAAAAAAAGAAAAAAAACTAACAACATATATGTTGAAAAGAGAGAATAAGCACATCATGTTCCCTCAAATTGCTCAAAAAGACCAAACAAAATTTAGATAACAAACTGATCACACGCTTCAATCTTGCAACCACTCGAAGCACACAGGGCGTTCTTAGCCAATACCTTAATAAAGATAACATAGTCGTGTTCGTTACAAATCCGTGCAGAAATAATGTTGACAACTGGCCACGAGAGGAATATCTTAGGAACGATAAGTCTACTCGATCTTCTCACATATATATAAAAAATGCAGCACCAAAAACTGTGTGTCCCTATCGCGCAAGCAGCTAAGATTTCCCAGAGATGAAACCAAATAAGTCTTGGCAAATCATCCCAATTTCTCCACAAATGTTTCTGTCAATGTGCTTCCATTGACAATTTTTGTGGTTGCTACAATTATGTCATATGCCATCCCTTCCTGGAACAGTTTAACAGTGTAATTTTTCTTTTGAGTTCCTTATCCATAGCGTGTTTCCAATGAGAGCTGGGAAATTTACACGATTAAGGCTTAGTAGTCTGACCTGGGCGCTCAGGAAGCGAAGAGCAGAGATCTCTGCAGATGTCACGCCACCAATGAAAACGACAAGAACCAAAGAACGCCTTCCATCAACAACTCTGGGATATCATCAATGGTATTAGAAAGTTTTTGAACTTCCAAGAGATGATAAAAGAAATTTTAAGCTTTACGCTTGCATAAATTAGCATCATGACAAATATAAGGTCCAGCAACTTTTCAAATGTGAAGAGCAAAGACAGAATAGAATAATAAGGTGCAACAAAACAATAACAGCTTAAAGGAGACATAAGGGTTAGGGAGAACTAGTAGTTTCAACAGCATAATGATATAGAGCAGCCATCGCTGGCCACTGGGTGTCCCTCTAACTTAATTTCTTTTTTGGGTCTGATCACACTACCCAAGTCCACCATCATTTACCTCGCTTCAATCTCATCCAATTAGAAAAATCATTCAAACAATCATCTTATCAATATCACCTCAAGCTCACAACCAAACTGACTTTTCTCCATCTAGTAGCTTTTCTGATTTAAGTAATGATGGCATGCATCTAAAAACTACATTTACTTTCTTTTGACTGTTTTATAGGCCAAGAAATGTTACAAGGCCAGTTAGTGGATGTTCTTTTGGTACATACTTGTCTGAGTTATGCAAAGACCCGTTTAATGAGTCCAGCGACGGACTACTGGAAAATCCACCCTGCAGAGATACAAGCAAAAATAACAGATTAAGAGTTGTATGCCATCATAAGATGATAAACAAAAATGGAAAAATACATGTGAAGAACAAAACATAAACAGAAAGCTAAAAGTTTACCCTCTTAATATCTGAGTGTGGACCCGGCAGCAACTTCAATATTTCTTCAATAGGTCGCCTGCATATAAAGTTTTACAGACGTCATAAATAGTGGACTGTAATAAAGAAATATGTCACTCTGTTCCAAATGACATTTGCTGAGATTGAGGAGTAGACACCCATGTAGTGGTCCGTGGAGGAAGGAAATCAATTAATGGAACAGTGGTAAGATTTCTAACTGCAAAAAGAGGAATAACTATACTTTTCTTGCAAAGGCTTAATTCATGACTACTTTTCAAGGAAATGGAGGCCAACTCTAGGGTTATATAAAATAGAAGTATCTTCTTCCGGTGAATCACAAGGAATCTTGTCAAAATCATTAAAGCAGCCAGATTCATAGAAAACCACAATTTATTTGAATTAGGTCTATTAAGACGGGCAACATAATACAGAATCTCTTACAAAAAGGACTCACCACCCAGATCGAATTGCATGTTGAACCAGGCGAATACTGAGAGGTGCATACCCAGAGAAGACATAGGAGATATCGTTGGGACTGTATTTGTCAGAGATCAAAGTAAATGTTCAAAATGATTGCAATGGTGAGGCAATGATCATAATGACAGCTGTGCAAGAACCCTTTTTAAATCCATGGCCATATTCTTCAAGTTTCAAGAGAGGAAAGAGAGAACATCTTTTATCAAGCTCAAAATAATATCATACTTAGCAGTATCAGTATCCTCCACTACAAGCCGCAGAGCACGTTTAATTGTTATCCAGTTGCTTTTAGTCTCCTGCAATTGTGAAGAAAGTTGGTAGAGAGAATAGTGCAGACAAATTTCACTGATTTAATATAGCAAAATCTTTGATGAAATCCCATGGATGAACCTGTTTTTTAAGTAATCCAGACTTCTCCAAATTATTCAAGGTTGCTATATGCTCAAAACCATAGCTGTGAAGCAGTTCTCGTCTAACAAAAAGTGCAGAAGTTCAATATGTCATTTAGAGGTTCATGTGGTGATACTCAAAGCATGGAAGCCATGTCAAGATAAATAAAACAGCTATACTTGCCTCAAATAGTCAAAATTCTTCTTGGGCAACCCTGCATTTGTTATTGAGAACAAGATGAGAAGACGTAGAACATTAATAAGTGGTTCCTGCTTATGGATCATCTCCTCAATGTACTCAAAGCATCTGCATTTACCCAGTGAGGAAAGAGTAAGCAAATAGAACATGAAAACATTCACCTCAGAAGAAAAGGAAAAGGGTAAAGCCAGACCCCTTCCTACCCTTAGACCCCCTCCCCTCTCTTGCACTTCCAGCCCATATATATCACTTTTTTCTGATCATCCTTTCCTCCAATGGACAACCATTACTTGAAAAGCAAGGAGACGATAAAATCAAAATTTCAAGGAATTTAATAGTAACAATATTATTTCTCATGAATTCTGCAAATGGCAAGAAAGCTGTTGATTTAAGTGCAAGACATGAGTTGATGGTATTGCAGACATTTTTCTCTACGTGGTTATTTTCTGTACTGAGAGTAGCATTTGTTGAGAAGAATTATCATTTTCTCTCTAGGTTGGTTTGATGTGGACTGGCCAAGAGTGATCTGCAGCTGTATATGCTTGTTTGCCTACTGATTGAATGATAATCATGTTTCTTTACCACATAATAAAAAGAAAAAAAAGGAGAAAGGAGTAATGGAGCACACCCTTGCTCACAAACACACAATAAACTACTACATGGTAACATATCATGCATACAGAGGGTTTTCTTGCCAACAAAAACTGGACTTGCATTTACAGTTCTCCAACATTTGAAGCCAAGCACTTGGTGCAACAGAGACTTCTGAGTACCGTTGAATATTTAAGAGAGAGCTGAAAGGTGGAGATGGTCTAAAACTACCAAAGTCATCAATCATTAGAAAGAAAATTTTCATTTTACTCACATATCATAACTTTCAGCCTCGACAAGAGTTTGCTCCATATCAAGTCGGGCAAGGAATGAAGGTTTGGATGTAAATGTAGTTAAATGCTGACCAAGATTTATGTGTCTCTGGAACAGAAAACCAATAATGTTATAACATTGTTAATACCATTATGATCGTTGTAGAATCAAACATTAGAATTAACTCTTACTGTCATTTCCGGCAATGAGTTAAGCTTTTTGACAAAATCCTTCAATTCGGAGACTGTTTGGTTCTGCATATAATATAAAACGTAACACAGAAGTCAATTATTGAACTAGCAAAGCTAAGACATGCACATCTACGATTATTGACTAACCGTGGTCTGCATTTCTGTGTAATCTTGCTTCATGGAAGTTGCTTTTTGACGTAGAACCTGCAATCGCACTGCAAATGACAATTAAAGAAACAGAAGACTAAGGAAAGAAGATGAGCAACTGAATCTTATGATAGGACATGATAGATTGATATGTATGCTGAAGTTGCCTAGACTTTGTTGTTAAAAAAATGGAGAGAAAATAAATCAACCTGGACAACAACTTCAAAGTTCTGATCCCGTATCTCTTTGAACAATTTGTCACTACAAAGGCGAAGAATTAAAAGTTCAGAACAGAGAAATAAAATATTTAAGACGCTGAGAGAAGTTAAAATAAGAACACTCTCTTTGTTTTAAAAAGAGAAAAGACAGTAGTATATTTCCCCAGTGGTCACATCTGACTATATTGATGGACATACAAAGACCTGCAGTGTATATGAGAGGATACCTTATAACAGAAGAAACTGCATGCATAATAATTGAGGGAATTATCATGTCACACATAAAAGAAACATGAAGTATATCACTAAAAATCACACAAGAATTTATTTTTCTCTAATTTTATGCACCCCACTTGTGGGATTAACTGGGTATGTTGTTGATGTTGTAAATTTTATACACCCCCAATTTACATCATTAATATTTTATCATTATCCTCAAAAGGCATAATGTTCTTTTTTCTTTAGGATGAAAAAGGTAGAGTAACACTCTTGTAACCTGTGAGGCCAAATAACAATTAAACTAGTTTACCTTGAATTAAGGGGAACCTTTATTTTCTTGCCTTCTTGCTGGACACCCATAATTGATGAATCTAGTTCCACAGCACCATTATTGATACCAAGAAACTGCATGAAGCCTATTAGAGACAGCTTTAAAAATATTCACAGGATATATAGTCTGTTTATTGCTCTAGAAGCTGCAGACACATTATACAACCATGAACAGCTGCCTAGACATTATTCTAACAATACAGATCCATAGCAATTGTAAGAATATCAGTTTTACCTCATCCAACAGCCCTTCATATGTTAACTGTGAACACATTGGAGTGACCATATCCACCTGCACAGTACCAGGAAAGTCTTTAAACAACAGTGACAAATGGATATAAAGACAACAAGAATATTGCTCCACACAACTCAAGACCCACTAACCAAACCAAATAACTATAGTATTTCCACAACCATGAAGAATGAAGAAATACAAATAAAACCAAAGCAGTAGAGAGCTTAATTGATCATATGGAAAAGATACAAGGAATAAAACTATACCAAGTAGCAAGATTAGACCTGTGGAACTATTAACTGTTTGAATACGAGGCAATTAAAGAGCAAGTTGAAAGATTATGATAAGATGAACTTCATCTTTCCAGCATATTCTCTCACCTTTGTTTTTCTGTCAAAACACTCTCTCTCACACACACACATATCTTACACAATAGAATGGCAACTACCTATTCTAGAAAGGGCAGCAACAACAATTTGTTCAGATAAACTAGCATGAACCTTCAACATAATCCTAGAATTACGTCTCATCTTTACCAAATAACCCATGAGGTCACACAACAATCTTATGTTTTTTATAACTACATTATATGAAATATACTGAGAGAGGAGGAGGGGAAGAGCTGAGTGGAAGAAAGAAGGCGTGCTACCTCTCTGTCCAAAAGTATGATAGTATTTATTTCAGGCACACCCATCTGCTGTAAAAGAGCAAATTGATATTAATTTGTGACAATGTATGGTGCCCACATATTTTCGAAGTATGGTTTATTCTAGTGGATTTAACATTTTGAGTTACCTCAGATGTGTTCACTGGTTCTTCCGACTGCATCCGATTTAAAATGTCAGCCACACGAACTGATGCTTTCCCTTTGGCCCTCACATTTGGAATAAGTCCAAAGGAAAACTACATTCTCAATAACCAAAAAGCTGTTAGAAAATATTTATGCTGAACCTACTTTTCCTAAAAAAAAAGAATGAAGCCTCTATTCAAATAGTAGTTAGTTCTATCGAGTAAACATAAAAAGCACCTCAAGTTTGTGGATAGCTTTTGCTATGTGCCACAGGGAGGTAGTGTCACCATCAACTAGGTGCTCCTGTCACATAAATGAAACTATTTTTACATATGCTAATCTTTAAAAAAGGTACATAATCTTTTCTTTGAATCAAACTGTGAGAAACAGACGTACTTTGTAAGCAACATCAAGTTCAAAGGATAATACATCCTCATCCAGTGGAATCAGATAAAGGGGATACTCGCCTATAGTCAACAAGTGATGAATTTTTTCTTCCTCGAGAATCTGTCAGGATTGCATACAATTGTTAATGAGAAATGCATGCCAAACTAAATCCATAAGAAGTTTATCTTTGATGTTAACAAAAAGGCTAACCTTCTCACATACAACTGCACGACGAGGGACAAAATAAACAAAATACTCCCTTTGAATCCCTTTAGAAATATCGTTATGGATGTGTGAACAAATGAACTTCATCAAGTCAAGCTGGGCTCGGACTAGATAGACTACTTTCGTGCAATCAGTTTGAACTGGTTCCGCATTAAGATGCCGCAATTCAGCCCCATGCTCCTGTTTATAGGTGTGAAAAACACCGAAAAGAAAAAAGTGTGAAAAAGAAGCTAGTTCATGGAATCAACATGTTTTGCACCCAATGTCACAGCAAAATCATTTTTCTCTTTTCACTGTAGAATTTTAAATTCATACAACAGTTCTTTCTCTAGCATTAATTCATTGTCTTAATCATAACCCAAAACACAAAGGGCAGTGCCGGTGCACTTTAGATTCTGCTATGCGCAGGATATGGAAAGGCCAGACCAGAGCTGGCCTGCACGGAGATATATCTCCGCTCGTCTAGGCTTTGGTAAGGCAAAGTTACCAGGTATATGTGCTAGTGAGAGATAATATGTACCCGTGGATTAGTCGAGGCATGCAAGTTGGCTCGGACACCACCATAAAAATTAATTAAATAAATTAATTTTAACTCAATAAACTAGGAAACACTATTGGAATTCTTGTGTTTTCCAACAATTAATATTTGACTTTAATCTAACCAACCATTGTTCTATAGACAGACAGAGTACTAAAATTTCAAAAAAGTACTACTAATACCATTGTACTGAGTTTGCAAAATGTGTTGATTTTGAGGTGTTCTACAACAAAAAAAAAAGTTTCCATTTTTTAAAAAAGATTTCATTACTCAATTTTCAAAAACAAAAACAATGGAAATATTCAACCCAACAGAAATGTGCAATAACCCCGCCAAAAAAAGTGCAAAAACTCAAAATTTCAACTCAAACTCAGTAAAGTGAATAATTCATTATAAAGATAGAGAGATAGAATTGCCTTGAGAAGTGAGCTCTGTACAATAAGAGAGAGTGAACCACCAAGCTTAGGATCAATCACCAAACACTTTTTCCCTCGAATCTGCAACTCCAACCAAATATTCAATTAAAGTTTATATTTTTTCAGTTAAATTTACAAAAAAAAGCAGAAAATCTGCAATTTTTTCGGAAAATAGGAATGAAACTCACGTTTTTCAAAATCGTAATCAGCTCTTTCTGCGATTGATCTCTGTAAAGTCAATTTTGAGAGAATTGAATCAAATTGGAGATAAAAATTGTCCATAAACATTAAAGTACATTATTATGCATATGTAATTGTACCTTATAGATTTCAGATTTATCGGAGCATTATCCAAATTCGGAACTTGCGCCATTTTCGATCGATCTCTCGAGCTTTCGCTGTTCAATGATTTGAGTTCTTCGGACTTAATGGAAATATAGTCCAAGTTGAATATGGGCCTTTTCATATGTTGGACCTTCAAATGGGCTTTATACTAATACCAAGGGAAACTTACATAAATATACTATAATAAAAAAATAT
>JAJOOH010014927.1:0-10491 GCA_029582605.1 Solanum gracilifrons | reverse complement strand
TGGTGGAATGGTTGGGATGATGAGGAGTGCATCTTTAAAAGACTGGACATAATACTTGTGAATAATATTTTTTAGTAGAAATGGGGAACGTGGGATTAGATATTCTTTCCAGGTCCAGGTCTGATCATGCACCAATGTTGTTATCTTGTGGTGGACAAGTTCAACATTTTAATAAGACTTTCATATTCCTTAAAATTTGGACTGAGAATGAAGAACTTAAAGAGGCGGTGCTGCAAAATTATGTTGCTGAAGGCACCTAAGATATTTTTGTAAGCTTGAAGATGAAAATGAAGAGAACTATGAAGCCTCTGACAAAATGGAGTAGAGATTGTTATGGGGATATTTTCCAACAACTAATCATCAGGGAAGACATTTTTAGAATTAATGAGAAACTATTTGAGGAGACACCATCTACTATCAACTGATCAAAACTTAGTAGAGCTCATGCTGAGTATATTAAGTACGAAGAGTTTTGGAGGCAAAAATTATATATTTAGTGGTTCACAGAGGGTGATAGAAATACTAAATTCTTCCATAAACTGGTAAAAGGCAAAAGGAAAAGACTGAACATTGCTAAGAAACAGAAAGCTGATGGTACATGGGCAAAGGGTAATGAAATAGAGGAAGAAGCCATAAGGTTTTATCAAAAGTAGTTTACTGGAGGGGAAGCTGATATGGAGATGACTTTAATTGATTTAGTGTCTGGTATGGTATATGGAGAATATAATGTTAAATTGAATAGACCTCCTATAGTAGATGAAGTAAGATGGGTAGTTTTTGAGCTGAATGGAGACAATGCTTATGGTCCTGATGGATTTACTGGTCATTTTTATCAGGTTTGCTGGGACATTGTTTGTAATGATGTATTTGCTATAGTTCAAGCCTTTTTTATGGTTTAACTTAACCAAAATCTATTACTCACACAAATTTGGTCTTAATCCCTAAAAGAGAAAATGTGGTTTGTTTTTTAGTTTTAAGACCTATAAGTCAGAGTAACTTCTTAAATAAGGTCATAACTATACTCATTCATGATATGATAGAGATGTTTCTTCCTAATCTTATCTCTGATAACCAGTCTAGATCTGTCAAAGGTAGGAGCATTACTGAGAATGTTTTACCCCCCATCGAGAGGACCCAATATACCTTGTCGGGGTATAAACACATGGCTGTGGCATGATCACTAAAACTAATGCTCAATGAGGGGGCTTATAAATCTATAGGTACATGTAGTTCTGAGACTTGAGGGTATGTTGAACCCTAGTCCAACTCGGTGCTAAGTTTACCCCCTACTGAATGTAAAACTAAAATGCAATTGAAATATTGAGTAGCTCAAAATATTAATATTTATTTGAGAATGCAACATACATATACAAAAGATATGACATTAGAATTTTGAAGCATGATTGCCTGACTAATCTGCCTAACAAGTATAATTCATGAAATACTAATAACTAACACAAGCTAGGGTTTCTGAGTTCTATACATGGGACTACAATAATTTTCCAAGAAACATGTAATTAACATTATAGAGATTATATCAGCTGAATTGCAATGAATCCCTACGATTAGGAACCCTTGGTCTGAACAACTTATGAAGAAACTGAAGAATTGACTGAATTCCAGGGACCAAATGGGTGAAAGGAACCAACTAGTGAAATACCACATGCCTGGTGATGAAAACTATAGAGAAATCCTTTGGATTTTGGGGCTGAACTTGGATAAGACCTGTACTGTTTCTTGAGAGAAACTGGCGCCACTTTCTCTTCTTTTCTTTCTAAGTTAGATAATTTTAGCAGAATGAGGTTTTTAGGTAGTTTCTGACTAATTCATTATGCTTAGACTAAGTAAAATGACGTATTTCCAAATGACGTAGTTTAAGTACTGTTACGCCCTGAGCCTACACCCTAAACGTGGCCGGCACCCGAGATCCATCTCTAGTCCCCAAGTGAATCCTTGGCCTGACTCATACTCAACGAAAGACTTACTCAAGTGAAATAGGAATATAAAATGCAACTCAACTCATAAAGATACCATTAATGAAAATAGTTTAACTCAATGTGATCTGAAATACTCAATAAACATAACTGATTAACTCAAGTTTTTAGAACATCACAAAGGAGATGGGAAAAAACTCCTAAAAAAATACTATCTACGAAGCCTCTAAATACTATGATGGAAGTTGGGACAAGTTCCATGACATCCTAACAAACTAAAAGTAAATGTGGAACCCTCCGAAAGCAAGGATGCTCACCAAAGCTAACTGGGACTGGAAGTGGTATCAACAGAGCGCCTGTTGATGACCCTAAATACCTGTATCTGCATCATGAAAAGATGCAGGCCAAATGGTGTCAGTACATTGAATATACGAGCATGAAAGGGGAGATTTGAAGCATAAACATAGGCTTGAACTAAGGCTGACAATTGGACCGGTTTTTGCCCCGTCCGATTCCGGTATGGTTCTCGTGCCGGTATATCCGATACCGATTGAACCGGTAAGGAACCAGTCGATAGCGTACCGAAACAGGTACTAAAACAGAACCCGGGTTTTTACCTGGTTGATCCGATTGCGGTCCGATTTAAATCGATTCAACGGTCAAGTCCATTTTTAATTTTTTAAATGTGTAACAACCATAATAGTCGTTGGGTTGGGGCCCAAATCGGCTCAAATTTACCCCCTACCCCTCTCTAACCCCTTAACACTATAAATATACATATTCTTTCATTTAACTCACAAATTCATAAACTATTCCATTAACATCTTACAAAATCTCTCAATTTTCAATCTCTCATAAATTCATAATTATTATTTTATGATATTGACTTGGAGTTCAGATTTTTGAGATTTATTTGAAGTAAATCGGAAGCTTCAATTGGCATCTCTCAATTTCGGCTTTGGTTATACGTCTAATTTTACGTAGACGTTCGGTACATTCATTCCAACTTTATTTTTTATTTGTTTATTTATTAAGTTACTTTATTTTTTTTGTTATAATATCTTGCTTGTTTTTCATATTATTAAATTATTTTAAACTTTAACATGACTTTGAAAAGAAATAGTGGTAAAAGACCAATGTCAGAAAGAAAAAATAATAGGGGAGGAGGAACTAGTAGTTCTAGTTCTAAACATTTGCCACCTAGATTTTGAATTAATACTGATGATTATACTCATGTTGATGAAATTCCTTTTATGTCACGACCAAATATTATTAAATTTAATTCCGAAAATGAAATAGATCTTGAGACATTAAACATATATTTCACTAATTTTGAGGAAGAATTAGATGAGGAAGTAGAAATAAATGACGAAGATGATGAGACCCCTACCCGTACTAGTCTGGCTACTAAATTACCGGAACAAAATGATATCCCCCTTTTACCTACTTTTTCAAAGACCGTTGTACGTGTTAAAAAATCTTTAGTATGGAAATTTTTGGTACAAAATGAGGAAAAAACTACTGTTACTTGCACGAAATATAAATTACCATGAAACATATGACTACGGGAGCGCAAGGGGGGATGAGACGACTAAGAACGCATTTGAGAAAGTGTAATAAAGAATTTACTCGCCTTGATGATATAGAAAGACCTAATAGAAAGGGAATACCCATACCTGAAAATTCTATAGGAGTTGGAGGTTCTAATATGGTTCAAAGTGTGTTAAATATGACTAACCCGTCTGGCCCAAGCACACACCGCACATATAGTAAAGAAAAAGATCATAATGAATTGGCTAAAATTGTTGCTGTTTGTGGTTTGCCTTTTTCATTTCCTTCACATCCTGGTTTTATTCATTATATTCGGAAATTGTATAACCCAAATTATGAAGGTATTCCAAGAAGTACAATTAAAAGTGATCTTTTTAAATATCAAAAAGAATATTGTCATTTTCTTCGTTGTTTATTTGTTTATTATGATGGTATATTATCTATTACTTCTGATATGAGACGTAGTCCTAATGGTAATGATTATTTTACTGTTACTGTCCATTGGATTTACCATGAATGAAACATGCAAAAATGAATATTAGGGTATAAATATGTTGAAGAAACTAAAACCTGTTTTTATACAGCATAAAATGTAGGCACTATTTTACAGTTTTATGGAATATGTGATAAAATAATGAGTGCCACTTTAGATAATGCTTCTAATAATTTAAAAAAATTGATTATTTAAAATGTAGACTTTGTCCAATTGATAATGATTCTTTTCATATTAAGTGTGCTGCACATGTTTATAATTTGGTAGTAAAAGATGGTATTTCTCAATTTGGAATTTCTTGTGAAAAAATTAGAATTGCTTGTAATTGGATTTTTGAAGCTAAAATAAAAGCTAGAATTACAGAATTTAAAAATCGTTGTAAAAAATGTGGACTTACATATAGAAAGTTCCAAAAGAAGTATGCACGAGATAGAATTCTTTATTTGAAATGCTTGAAGTTGCTTATGTTTATCAAGAGCCGATACAATTAGTTTTTAATGCTCATAATGCGGACCCAAATTTAAGAATTGGTTATGAAGATTGGGAAAATTCAAAAGAACTTATTGAATTTTAAGTGTTTTTTATAAATCAACAAATGTTGTTTCTGGTCAATATTATCCAACTATTTCTTCTGTTTTAGTAAATATTTGTGCTATTTCATCTGAATTTGTAAAATATAAAGGAAAAGATTGTTTAAAGAATCACTTGTTTTTAGGATTGACAAATTTTAAAAATATTTTTTCCCTATTTCTCATATCTATTTGACTGCTATTTTATTCAACCCAAATTACAAATTAAAAGGTGTTGAAAGATTGATTGAAAAAATTTATGTAAATTTAGAAATTGAAGTGGATGAAACTCCTAGTGTTGAAGATTATAAAAGAAGCATAATAACAAAAGCTAGAGATTTATATAATACATATAAAGCTATAGAAAAAAAATATTCCAATAGTTGAACCTCCATCTTCTAGGCCTAAAAGTGATGATATAGATGAGTTTATGGATGGTTATCTTGGTCTTGAATCCTCTACCAATAATGATTTTGATTTATATTTCAATCAGGCATGGGAAACGATTAGGAATAAAGAAGGACAACCTCAATCTCAACTATTAGTATGGTGAAAGAATCGTGAAAATGAATTTCTGAATCTTGGTAGGGTTGTTCGAGATGTGCTAGCGATTCAAGCATCATCGATATTCATTAGCAAATGATAGTTGGAAATATTAGTGTTGTTTAGAGATTGGGTCAATGCTGAAAGAAGAAATACCAGACGCCACAATTAAATAGCCAAATAGAAGATGAAATAGATGACATATTTGGTGATAATAGTGATGATGGCATGGAAGCAATGGAGGAAGAACGACAAATACAAGTTACAAATAATGTTTCTTTTGAAATGATACAAAAGTTACGAAAAAATTTTCAAAAAATTTTCAACTATGAGTATAATTATTAATATTCAATACCTAGATTAGGTACTCTTTCTATTATTTATATTTGTACAATTTATTTATTTGGATAAATATACGGCTATTCGCCATGATTTTTTTTAAAAATAGTCTCTTATATTTAATGCAAGTCATTTTATAAATTTAATTTTCAACTATATTTATATTAGCCTATATAAAATTAAATTTTAAAGTTTAAACTTTAAATTGATTTTGAAATTTAAAGTTTAAACTTTAAATTGAATTTAAAATTTAAAATTTAAAATTTGAACTTTAAATTCAATTTAAAGTTTAAAGTTAGTTTACAAAATGTTTAATGGTTAACGTTTAGGCTTTAGAGTTTTTAACTTGAAGTTTCAAATTTATAAAACTTCAATTTGAAACTATAAACTTTATTAAACTTTAATGTTTTAAATTGAAGTTTTATAAAAAGTTAAAGATTAAGTTAATAAATATTTAATAAAAATATTAAAATATAATATTAATAATATAAATTATATAATAATTAAAATTAATGATAAAAAGATCCGTTACAATGATCCGGTTCCGGTCCAAACCGGTTCCAATTCGATAACTATGGGACCGGGCAGAACTTTCGGAAATTTCCAATAGAACCAGTTCCGATAAGATCCGGTTGTGGTAATTCTCCCCTTTAATGAGGATCGGTTTCGGTACCGGTTCCGATAAAATCGGTCCTGTTGTGCTGGTCCGGTCCCCTTGCCAGCCTTAGCTTGAACTGATAAAAAGGAAGACATACTCACCTCATCTAACCTCAACTCAAGAATACTCGACTCAACTCAATATGAAAACAATGATAAAGATGCAATATATATATATAGAACTCTTAAAACAGTAGATAATAACTCAATGTATATAAAAATACAATAATTGTAACGACCGAATCGTCGTTATTTAGAAAAGCAAAACTACGAGAAAATGCTGGGGCCACTATCCCGCCAGGGTGGGCCAGATGCCGCTAGGACGGTAGCGCCACATCGGGGTAAGTAGCCGCCAGAGCGGGTTAGGTGAGGCAGAATGTAAATAATGTGAAATCTTATTTTCTCTTTCTTCTAAAAACACCTAAATTAGACGAAAACTACTTCATAAACCCTCCAAAAGCTGCCCTAGGCTTGGGAAAGAAGGATGAAGAGAATTCTAGCGTAAGGAGATCGATGACTTGCAGTTTCTTGGCCAAACTCACAGTCTTGTCGCCCGAAAACCTGAATTGGAGCTATAATTCCATGCAGCAGCTTGGCGCCCAGGTAGGCTAGGTTTATTTGATTGAGTAGTTTCAAATTCGTTATTCACTGCGTGTTATGTAGAAATTATTGGTAGAATTCATGCTTAGGCTTTTTGTGCACCGAACAAGGCTTCATCATGCGTATATTCTTAAGTGTTACATTAGACGTATACCGTAGGAGAAAGCCCTAGTTTGTGGAATAGGGTTGAGGCGATTGTTGTGATTTCCTAATTGTATAATGTTTGTCGATTGGTTGATGTATGGTATGCATGCGTGTATGACATTCAATAAAAGTAGATTCAAACCTAATGAAGTTATTATAACAATGCATGCCATGAACTTGAGTACTTGACTATATGAAGTGGGTATTGTATGTTATGGATGTGAGTATGATTTCGATTGTGATGATTGGATCGGGTGTCACGTACCGATAGGCTAACTTGCATTGGATCGGGTATCACGTATTGACACACTAAGTTGCATTGGATCGGATGTCATGTACCGGCATATTTATTGGATCGGGTGCTATGTTCCAACACACTAACTTGTATTGGATCGGGTACCACGTTCCGGTACGCTAACAATTTGGGTATTGGTTCCATGAGAGGGCCATTGACTTGTATCATATGTGTAATTGCTTGTATTATTGATAATGTGGGATTGTACATGCATGAAGAGTTTAGTGGATTGTTCATTATGTTCTTATATGTGGGGATTGCGATGTGGTAAGTTAGTTGGCGATGCCTGTTGCAAAATGAATTGTGAAAGGTAGAGTTCCAATACAGGTTGTAGTATGGTAAATGGGAACTAAGGGTCCCAACACTATCCTTGTTATTTAGAAGGTGGTCATGGGTATCATCGTGGAGATTCGGGGTGGTGGTTAGTGATGGTGTTTTCCCCCGAAAGGGGGTAGTAATCCTT
This sequence comes from Solanum gracilifrons, assembly GCA_029582605.1. Lineage (NCBI taxonomy): Eukaryota > Viridiplantae > Streptophyta > Magnoliopsida > Solanales > Solanaceae > Solanum > Solanum gracilifrons. The sequence continues at coordinate 2,903 of JAJOOH010014927.1, read as the reverse complement.
GATAAGCGTAATATAGGGTTGTAAGTGGAGTGGAGACGGGAATTAGGTGAAGGATAGTCGTGAGTGTCAACCGGGTTGGTAGTAGTTATCTCCGACAGGTCTTATAAAGGGATGGAATGATTAAGTATGATCAAGCACGAAGCGAGTAATGGTCAGAGCCTCTAAGGTGTTTTAGTAAATATAAAGGTGGAAAAGCGATTAGTCTTATTGCATGTTTTACCAGTTGATTTCTTAAATTATACGGTGAGTATTCAGGTTGACTGATGATGCCTACCAGTACGTGTGGTTGTACTGATACTACTCTTGCTATGCCTTTTGCGTGTAGTCTGGTTGCAGGATCAACGATGTTTCATAGGTAAAGACGACGACAAATCTCCAGCAGCTTCTATCTTTTCTTCCGCATGATGGAAGCTGTGTCGTTTTATTATTATATCTTACTTTGTACTCTTAATAACTCTTGTACCTATTCAGACTGGATCCCTGGGATGTTAATTAATTTACAAGTCTTAACTTGAGTCGTTTAAAACTCTTGTTTTTATTTAAATATTATCTGAAATTCCTTTATTCCTCAGTTTTCTTAATTTTTTTGCATGATTTTAACTATTGTGAATCAAGGGTTCTCCTACCTTGGTGTTAGAGTAGGTTCCTGTACGGCCTGGTAGGTTCAGTCGTGACAAATTGGTATCAGAGCCCAGGTTACCGATCTCCCAATAAAAGAGCAAAATGTGGAGTAGACTCTTGTGGATTAGTGTGTTGACGTCCACATTTGTTCCACTTTTTCTCTCATTTCATATGAGTGTCGCTTGTGGTACGAGTTGAGTCCAATTGGTATCTCTCTATTACAATTGGTATCTCAACAAAGTGAAACGGACACCGTGATCACGACTGAAGGGATACAATCAAAGTAAATTGGAACTGAGAAGGTTCCAATTGGTATCTGGATCTAGGGGTTGTGTAATTGCATGGATGATCAGTAATGGTCATCCATGCAGTGAATTAACTAAAATTTTGGACTTGTCTATGCATTGTAACTTGAAACCGTGAATGTTTACTTCCTATTGCGGAATTAACTATTGGTGTGAAAAATGTATTTTCTTGGATGCTATGATATGATTGTGAGCCAATAAATGTGTGACTGAACTTTGATATGTGTAATATGCTGGCCTATTGTTGAAATTATGCAAGTTATAATAGTGTGAGTGTCTAGGCGTATCCTGAGGATATTTGGGTGACGATGTTGAATTAATTAGAGTGAGTTTGGGGTGTGTATCGTTGCGTTGACCGGAGTAGATATTGCCCCTCCGTACTAAGCGGGTTACCATAAATGTTTAGTATAGCCTGGTAATCTATGGGAAATTTAGAAAAGAGAAGAACCCCAGAAAATTGTTGGTAAAGGTTCTGTTTCTTTTAAGGCCGCTGGGGCGGGATTTTTCCACCAAGGCGAGACCGCCAGTGCGGGATTCTTTCCGCCAGAGAGAGACAGGGTGAGACAAAATCTCATCAACAAAATATTAAGTTATAACCCGGATCAATCTAAATAATAGCTTTGAAACCCAGCATCCATGTGCGTACAAAAATTAAGGAAAACGAAAAGATAAAATAAAGTATTGTTCAATACCTGCCAAAGAGGGGCAGAAACCTCATCAATAACCCTGGGAATACGAAGTGTTGTTGTCGAACCCCATGTCTTCTAGTGCTGTCTCGCCAGCCCAAGCATCACTCAACCAAGGAAACTCCGCGATATCCTCCGGCCTAAGTGAGGGGAGCTCCTGCTGGATGGTGACGCAGGAGAAGATGTCCTTCAGAGTCTTCCACACTCGGCCCATCAGACGATTCCTCTCAATGTTCTTCTTTTTCTCCCATCGCAGCTGGTGGCGGAGCAACTCCAATTCAAGAGCAGTGGGGGGGGGGGGAGTGGAACCGAAGTTGAGGTACTAGCCCAGGAGCCCCAAAAGATTCACCGGATGGCCGCCAGGTCCTCCTCCACACGAGCACTAGAAAGCGGGGGCTGGGACTAGGTGGGAAGAGTGTCGTCACCTGCATTAACGTCTTCTCCCTCATCCTCCACCTCCTTAGCCGCCTGACTGCTGCTGGCCCGAACTTTCCTCATTTTCTTGCTCCTAGAGGTAGAACCCTGCTTAATTAAAAGAGGGTGGAAGGGGGGATCCATAAGAAGTACCTCGTCAACATCTAAGAGTGGCACCTCATCTCTCTTGCACATCGCTGTCACCAGCTCGGGCAGGTGATGATAGAACACCTTCCACTTTGAGATGATCTGTGCACCCACATTGAGTCCAATGCCATGAATAGCACACGCCACCACCAAGTCCCAGGGAAGGTCACGTTGTCCGGTTGCCTGACGGGTGGATCCATCTAGTAACTAAGTGCAGCCACCTCTTAGCATCTGGTGACTAGTCCATGCTAGTGAGGCCCTTTGTAGTATGCCAGTATATCCTGTCCCGACGCGTAGGCTCGATCAGAGCATCCTAAGTCATCCCAAATCCATCTCTCTCAACTTGGCCTCATACTCAACGTTGGAGGCGTCTGGCACCTCGGGCACATCATTTATGTAGGAAGCATTTAGGGAGATGTCCACTCCTCGGATGCGGATGGTAGGGTTAGGGTCGTCCCAGCGGATGATAGGAAGTACAACATATAATTCCCATACCCATTTGTAGCGCGCCGCGGGGAGACCCTATGTCAATGAAGCCCAGCCAAAATCCATAAAACGAGTATAAAAGTCAGGCGCTTACCGGTCTAGGTCCAACAAATGGAACCCCCACTCGCAGCAGAACTTGGTGTTCCGGTGATCGTGGTACTGTTCCCGACTAGCAACATCTGGGAACCAGACAAAAGAAAGATTTTCTTTGTTAATTTCAGCCATTTAAATGAGCCTTCAAAAG
>JAJOOH010014926.1:0-10168 GCA_029582605.1 Solanum gracilifrons | reverse complement strand
TTTTTTTTTTTTTTTTTTTAGCTTTCAACACGTCACATCCTTTCCTTTTTTTTTCTTTTCAACATCACTCTTTTCATATCCATTTTTCTTTCAGTTTCCTCTTTCATAGCCACCCTCAACTTATGGATTTTCCATTAGTTAAGGTGAACAATACCCGATGTCGGGTTAGGACCAAGATTGAAGTTACTTTTTAAATTAGCCATCCTCAACTTAGGCTTTTAGCCTAAGTCGAAGTGCACGTGTCCAAGGAGGGACTGGGGCCAACATAGTAGATTATGGGAAGGTGAGTTCGGGGTTTAGAAAGAAATGGTTTAATTTAAGGCTCAAAGTATTTGGATCAAAGGGAGCATTTATTTCATTTGGTTGGATCCTTCTTTTAGGCAATTTGTGGACTTTTCAGAACAATGGCCTATGATCACTTCCTAACCTCTAGATTGAATTGTCTTAGCAGGACTAACCGGGCAAGTTCTAGTTTTGCACAAAAACTGTTTGAACACTCGACGATTCTCACACACTTTTGGTACCTAGTTCCATTATCAGATTATCAGATTACCTAGTTCAAGTTTCAGCTTAAGTCATGCCATCAAGTTGATTCGTTATTATGTCATACTAGAGCCAACATATTCAACTAATCGTAGCCTACAAATTCTAGCATACATCCCAAAATCTAACGGGTATCATTTTTCATAAGCCATCATGCTTCTTTCTTTATCATGCTTCTACACATACGATCCTAAGACATGCTGGTTCAACAAAAATTAAACAGTCTCTTGGGGAAAAGAACACAGGCAAGAAAACCCTAAGAGAGGATTCATGAGTTGGGTTATTCAGACTTCACCCTATCACTCACAATCCATTTACCCCACCCCCAACAAAAATAGATGCAATTATCCCCAATGCATACAAAAACAGTAAAAGAAAATGGATTGGGTGAAGCAAAGTTGTGGCGCAAAGCGCTGGTGAATCATCAACTAGCAGGGGGGTCCAATTTCTCGAAGCCTGCTGAAGCAATAGTGGAGGCACCCTCAGTAGTGCCCACATCATTAATCATAGTAGTGCAATCTATCATTCTCACCACACCATCAATGGTGCTTGTAACGTCCCTCAAAACAGGTTGGACCTCTACAACTGGGGCAGAGCTCGATGCACCTACAACTCTCTCATGCACCCTCTGCTGGCGCAACTCTTCGTCTAAAAGCGAAGCCCTCCTAGCCTCCTTCTCCTGCCTACGCTATTTCGTTTGAGCTTTCTCCTCCTCAGTGCGATGAGAACGGTGTCGCTTGCCTTTGGCATGTGTAGGCGCAAGCCCCTCCTTGGCGGCCCCACTTAATAAAACATCCAACACAGTATCATCAGTATGTACAGTAGGTGCAACCTGAGGCTCAATTGAAGGGGCGGCAAGAATGGCATCAACGTCGGTCCGGAGACTGGATAATTCAGCCTGCAAAGCAGATAGATCTATGGCCGGGGCTGATCGCTCGAGTATGCGCAATTCAAAGGCATCAAGACGCTTATTAATAGCCTGGACCTTCCGGTCCATCATTCCCTCCATCTTTCGCTCCATTCTAGCCTCGAACTCGGCTATCTACTTTTGCATCCACGACTGGATGTGATGCAGCAGTGTGGCCATATGAGCCTCTAATTTCTGTTCTCTGGTCAATGGGACAACAGTAACTTCTAACTGTGGTGTGGACTGGGAAGAGCTAGAAGCCACACTAGCTGCCTGAGAAGAGGGGGCCGGGACAGTATCGGTGTGATATGGTATACTGGGGTCACCGCCCTGTGCCTGCCCCATTGTGTCTGCAAGATCAGCACCCAAGGGAGGTACCTCAACCTGAGGCTCTCTGCGAGGTGCCGCCACATTTGCTTCATCTCGAATGAGGCCTATGTCCAATGCTCTGTGGGGTGGACTAACCTGTCACAATGCCAGATCGGCACTCCAGAGTCCCTGCACAATTGAAAAATTAGACATGGGAAGGGGTAAGTAGTGGAGGTCTTGAATGCCCTCTCGTGAATCTTTGCCAGCAGCATGCGGGCAAAGTCAATCTCCACTCGTGCTACCATTGCCACAACCATAACCTCTCTGTCCCATGTGATTTGGTTGTCAGCTTTTGTAGGCGACACTCTGTTACGTACCAACAACCAAAAGAACTTGGCCAAGAAATTTAATGTGGCCTTTCGGACGCCCAACCGTGGAGCGGCGACCCATTCCGCATGCTCGCCATCTGCAGAAATGTACCTAGCCATCCATAGTATAACAGCATCTCGTTGCTCAGCGTTCCTCTGGAAAGCGCCACTTCGCACGATGTCCCATCTGTAATCAAACTATGTTGTGTTGAGGGACCAAGAGTGACCCGTGGTAGGACCGTAGAGAAAACGGCTGATGATGGCAGGTGATATGTCTATCGGATACCCTCAAACCATAGTGGAGGTGAGGGGATCTTGGGCTAGGGGTTTTGACCACTTGGAAATTGAACCTCGGAGAGTGGCAGGATAGGAGGCGTAGAATTCTTGCACAATCTCCTCGCTATACGTCCTTGGGTCCCGAGCCATCCAGTCAAACTTGTGAGTTAAATAGTCGGTGGATGTCCGGGACAGCGTGTAAGCTCCCCGTGAGGACTCTGCGCTCCTCTGTATTAAGTTGGGCCATTTTCTGTTTGTCATTTATCATCTTGGCATCCTGATAAATTTATCATTGGCCCTCTACGCACCATCTATTTAGCTCGCCGTTGGCTAGAATAGGATCATCATTCCATGGAGCAGGTACTGGCTCCGAGCTAGTGGCTTCATCAGACGAGGCTACTTACTCATTATCACCGGACCCTGCAGCGTGAGCAGATTCGGACCCTGAAACCTGGGCAGATTCGGACCTTGAGGCATGGCCCGAAGCATTGCTTGACTCAGAGCCTCAAGCCTGGGCAGACTCGGATCCGGACATAGACCCCTCCTCTGAACTGGAAGCATCCCCAGTTGGTGATCCGATCAGTGTGTGCTCCTCATCAGACTGGGAGACAGTGACTACGTCGGGAAGCACCTTTTGAGGGATGCCTCTGGTGACACAGGGTGCAGTGGGAGAAGTCCGTGTGTTGGGAGGAACGTATGCTGGATCTTTTTCCGTGTCCGTGTCCTCATCGATTAACCTGAAGCTAGGAGCAACAAATTTTGACTTGCCCTGCTTTGAATGGGTGATTAGCTTCTTCGGTGCCATAGTACATGTGGACGCAATATTAGTGCCAAAACTAACCATAAACAAACAAAAAAAAAAAAAACAAACTTTTAGAAGTATAAACGAATAGTGACAAAGTCCCAAGAAAATTTCAGACAGAGGCTAAAGTGGTCATCCACGGAGGAGACCTACGGTCCGTGGATCTCTTCTGTGGATCAGGGGGCCAACAATATAGGTCGCAGATGGAAACCACGAGTGTGCAGAACGGTCCGTAGATTGATCTACGGACCTTAGTCCACATCCGTGGTTTCACACTTGGTGAAATTTTTCATGTGCATCAGTCACGAACCTAATCTACGGTCCGTAGATGGATCTACGTTCCGTAGACGGGGTATCGTGGATGCCATCTGTGCCAGGTTTCAACCATTCTTTAGTTCTGATCATACATATTTGGCCTTATTTTTCAACACTAACGAAGTCTCATCATGCATTTCAACATTCAATTATGCTAGTTCTTCATTCTTAGGATTCTGAATGATCATTTTACCAATAGTTTAGACAACTTTTGGAACCCTAAGTTGAAACTTACATTTATACTTACAATCACATACAATAAGGCTACACAATCACTATCTATCGTTCCAAGGGCATTGTAATTTTCAAGTTTATCATGCAATTTCTTCTAACAATAACCCAAGGTCAAGACCTAACTCCCGATTTTCTATATCCAATCTATGAATCGAATTCAAAGTGAGGGAAAAGTCTATTACCTTACAAGCAACGGGGAGTGGGGTGATTGCGTGACAACACTAAGCTTAGCAAGACCAAGGGATTACCTCTTCGGTACTAACCAAACACCGGACCCTCGGAATATGGAATAAGTTGTATTCGAAATGGAAGGGAATTTGGGGAATTATGGAAGGGATGACATTATGGGGGAGTTATGGAGTGATAGGGAGGTTAGGGGATGATTGAAACGGTTTTGGGAGTAATGGAGGGAAGTGGAATGGTTTAAAACATGGGGTTTTTTTTAAATAGGGGGTTCGGGTCGGGTCAGACAACCTTAGGGTTTGGATTCACGAGACCCCATCAACGGTCCGTAGATCAAGACCGTAGATCACTCTTACACCAAAAAAAAATTTAGAGGCTTACTTGGGATCTACGGGCACCATTTACGGTCCGTTGATGAATCGACGGACCGTCGATGGGGTCCGTAGACCTTTGCACCAGACCATTTTCTGCAGAATTTTCAGCGTACCTGCATATGTAGCAAACATTAGGCTATTTTTTTTACATTTTCTGGACACTTTTTAGACACGGACCCTATGCTAATTTTAGGCAACACTAGTACAAAACTAAAACAACTATCTAATTTGATACAGGGATGAAATCAAACAAAGCAAACTACTAGAGAAAAACTATATCCTATCGTTGGCTAGATTGTACATCTTGGGTTGCCTCCCAAGCAACGCTTGATTTAACGTCGCGGCACGACGCAGGCCTCTTGATTACTCAAACTTCATCAAGATGATAGGCCTCAACCACTTCTTGCACGCTCTCAACATTTCCCAAATAGACCTTGATTCTTTTCCCGTTCACCATGAACCTTGTTCCATCACTATTTTCAAGCTCAACCGCTCTATTGGGGAACACTTTCAAGAATGCGGTGACACTTTTACCTTCATTGTTGGAGAGCGCAACTGCTTCCACCCACTTCGATACATAATCATCCGCAACAAGAATATACTTCATCCCATCTGCACTCACAAATAGACCCATAAAATCAATGCCCCATACATCAAACAACTCTATCACCAATATAGGATTCATAGGGAGCTCTTGCCTCTTTGAAATCCCTCCTTCTCTTTGGCAACGATCACAAGACTTGGCGAAATCATGAGCATCTTGGTGGATGGTAGGCCAGTAGTATCCACACTGCAAAATCTTATGTGCAATCCGAATACCACTATGATGCCCACCAATGCGCGATGAATGGCATGCTCCAAGTACACTCAACATCTCATCCTCGGGCACACAGCGACGAATAATCCCATCAGCACAACTACGATAAAAATAAGGTTCATCCCAAAAGAATTTCTTCACATCATGCATAAACCTTTTCCTTTGATGAAAAGACAAATCGGGGGGAACAATATCCCTTGCCAAATAATTAGCAAAGTCTGCGAACCAAGGAATCAAATCATGAGAAGCAGCCAATACATCTTCATCTGGAAAAGCAACATTAATTTCAGCCCTGTCTCCAAGTTTTAGCATAGCCTCTTCCTCTAATCTAGACAAGTGATCGGCAACTTGATTTTCGGTCCCCGTTCTATCTTTTACCACAAAATCAAACTCTTGCAGCAACAATACCCATCTAATCAATCTTGGTTTTGCATCCTTTTTCGCCATCAAATACCTCAATGCAGAATGGTTAGTATGCACTATGACCTTAGTACCAAGCAAGTAGGATCGAAATTTCTCGAATGCATAAACCACCGCAAAAAGTTCTTGTTCGGTCACAATATAATTCTTCTGGGCCACATTTAGAGCTTTGCTAGCATAGTAAATAAGGTGAAGAATTTCCTCTCGCCTTTGACCCAATACTACACCAAGCGCCACTCCACTCGCATTGCACATTACCTTAAACGGTTGTCCCCAATCTCGTGAAATAATGATAGGTGCAGTAACCAACTTCTCCTTCAACTCTCCAAATGCTCTAAGACAAGCATCATCAAAATAGAACCTACACTCCTTCTCGAGCAGTTTGCACAACGGATGTGCAATTTTTGAGAAATCTTTGATGAATCTCCTATAAAAACCTGCATGCCCAAGAAAACTTCTAACGCCTTTTACTGAAATGGGTGGCGGAAGCTTTTCTATTACCTCAACTTTAGCTCTATCAACCTCAATACCTTTCTCTGGAATTCGATGACCCAATACTATACCTTCTTTAACCATGAAATGACACTTCTCCCAATTAAGCACCAAGTTGCAGTCTTCACACCTTTTAAGCACCTCTGCCAAATGATCTAGACACCGATCAAAAGAATCACCTACAACTGAAAAATCATCCATGAACACTTCAATAGTGTCCTCCACCATATCAGAAAATATCGACATCATACACCGCTGGAAGGTTGCTGGAGCATTGCACAACCCAAATGGCACCCATTTGAAAGCAAAAGTCTCGTATGGGCAGGTGAAGGTGGTCTTCTCTTGGTCTTCTGGAGCTATAGAAATTTTATTGTAGCTCGAATACCCATCAAGAAAACAATACCAACCCTTTCCTGCAAGTCTATCCAACATCTGGTCCATGAATGGCATAGGAAGGTGGTCCTTTTCTGTCCAGGCATTCAACTTCCGATAATCCATACAACCTCTCCATCCAGTAATGGGCCTCATTGGAACAAGCCCATTTCTTTCATTTGGAACCACAGTCATACCACCTTTTTTAGGCACACACTGCACAGAACATATCCAACTACTATCTGCAATGGGATAAATAACTCCCGCATCCAGCCACTTGATGATCTCCTTTTTAACTACCTCTTGCATATGTGGATTTAATCTTCTCTGGTGCTCGATACTGGGCTTATGATCTAGCATGAGTTGAATTTTGTGAGAGCAAATACCGAGAGGAATCCCAATAATATCCACAATAGTCCACCCAATAGCTCGCTTGAACCTTTTTAATACAGTCATCAAGCACTCTACTTGTCTTGCATTCAAATCTGCCGCAATGATGACCGTCAAAGTATTCCCTTTGCCCTAGTATACATACCTCAAATGCGGTGGTAGAGCCTTAAGCTCCAATTTCGGTGCCTCCACAATAGATGGTCATGCGGATAGGGACTCGCGATACTTCATGTCTAATTCATACTTCTTTGGTTTGGGCCGGTATTCACACCTATCGAGTGCGGCTACCAATTTATCATACTCTTCAATGCCATCACTATCGAAATTCATCATCACTGCTGCTAGTGCCTCAACACCTAGTCGCTCTTCAATTTGCACTTCTGTCCCACTCTCCACTCTGTAAGTTATAGCAGATACTGTTTGGAGCTCACCACTCTGCTTCATGGACCTACAAATATTGAAAGTTGTTTCTTTATTATTTAATCTGAACTTCATCTGTCCCTTTTCCATATCAACCAACACACGCCCTGTGGCAAGAAATGATCTCTCAAGGATGATGGGAACCTCAAAATCAAGCTCACAGTCCAGAATCACAAAATCTGCCGGAAAAATGAATGACTCCACTTTCACTAGCACATCATGAAGTGCACCAATGGGCCTCTTCATAGTTTGATCGGCCATTATTAACCGCATTGCAGTGGCTTTGGGTCCCCTAGACCCAACTTCTTGTAAATGGACAAGGGCATGGGGTTGATGCTAGCACCAAGATCACATAATGCCTTAACAAAGTGTAACAACCCTATAGTACATGGGATCGTGAAAGCACCCGGGTCTTCCTTCTTCTGCACAAGAGATCTTGTAGCAATAATGCTACAATGTTGCAATCTATCATCATCTTCAAAACTCACAGACCTTTTCTTTGTCACCATATCTTTCATAAACTTCGCATACCCAGGCATTTGCTCCAAGGCTTCTATCAAAGGAACATTGATAGAAAGCTTCTTAAACATCATAATAAACCTGCGATATTTACCATCTTTAGTCTTCTTCACTAACCTTTGTGGGAAAGGTGGTGGAGGCCTAGGTATGGGGACCACTTTCTGAGATATCTCCGCTTCTTTCTCTGTCGCATTCTCAGACTCTTCTCTAACCTCTATCACATCATCTTCTTTTCTAATCTCAACTTCCACCCCAGACGGCCTAGGTGGATCTATGGTTTGCTTACCCCCTCGAGTAGTAACTGTCATACAATGACCGTCATTCTTTGGATTCTGAATGGTGTTGCTAGGAAGAGTACAAGGTTGACGTGGGTTTACTGTAGTAGACAATTGGCTCATCTGCTGCTCTAGGTGCTTTATTGAAACTGCATGGGCATCAACCTTTTGTCCAATACTAGACAAGTCACTTCTCATCTCCTTCACATTCTCATCAGTTGCATCAAACCTTCTCATCATCTTTTGCATCATATCTTCAATACGCGCCATATTGCCTCCAGTTTCCTTAGTACCAGATTCCCGATTTTGAGGGGGAACATAAGGTCCAACCCGATCGTTTCTGTTACCATAGTTGTTCCTGTTGTAGTTGTTGTCGCGATTGAAGTTCCCATCCCGGACATAGTGACCCTCATGGTTGTAATTTCCATAGTTCCGACCTTGGTTTCCTTGACCTTGGCGCCAATTTTCCGTGTTGGATCCTTAGGCATTTGGTCGGAAACCCCCCGTCTGATCATTCACAGCATAAGGATTCTCCCCATCGTAACACTCTTCAACTGGTGGTGGAGTTCTAGTTAAGTAATTCACAGCATTTACCTTTTCTGCTCCTTCGCTCACATGCTTCAATACCAACCCTAACTCGGTCCTTATCTGGGCCATCTCCTCACGACTATCATCTGAAGAATTGTTATTTGTATTATGAACGGCAAATGTGTTTCTCCCAGTATCTGAGCTCCTAGTGCTTCATGTTTTATTGTTGCCAGAGATCCTCTCAAGTTTTTCAGCAATCTGTGCATATGTACAATCACCATATGAACCTCCGGCAATAGTTTCAAGTACTGTTTTATTGTTATCATCCTGTCCTCGATAGAAATATTCCTTCAGCGACTCATCATCAATACAGTGATTTGGGACACCTTTTACGAAGGCAGTGAATCTGTCCCACGAGCTACTCACAGACTCTCCAGTTAATGCCACAAAATTGCTGACCCTATCTTTGTGATTGAGCTTCTTGGACACTGGATAGTACTTTTCTCGGAACACCTCTGCCAGTTTGTCCCATGTAAATATTGAGTTATACAGAAGCTCAGTGAACCATACTGCAGCATCGCCTGTCAATGACAGAGGGAACACTCGTAATCCAATGACATCCATATCCAAGTCTGGTCTACCTACACAAATTTTGCAAACCACCCTTAACTTGGTTAAGTGAGCATGTGGATCCTCCGATGGCGATCCTGAGAATAAGCCTCTTGCTGTAAGCATCTGCATCAATCTACTAGTCACCACAAATGTGTGCCCTAGAGGTAGAGGAGGTAGGACAATAGGTCCATCAGAGTCTGCTATATTGATGTTACCCCGATAGTTGTCATGTTGTTGTGGGCCTGGTGGACCATGCACCCTCACTGCATCTCCCAATTGATTTTCAGCTAGACCCCGATTTTCCTCACCAACTACTTTTGGCTGTTGTAACTCAACCGCATCACCAAGATTTAGTCCGATAGGATTAACTGGAAGTCCTTGATTGTTCATTTTTCTCAAAGTTCTGTTCAACTCTGGATCGTACGGAGTAAGTGGTTCGCCCTGGCTCCGTGTACTTGGCATACACTAAAGTTAGAATCTGAGAGAGACAAAAACAAAACGAAAAAATAAAATTAGGAAATATTTGACTAACGTTCAATAATGTAGTTAAAATAAATCTAATAGCCAAATTCCTCGGCAGCGGCGCCAAAATTTGATACGCTCAAATTATACCTCCCTAAAGAAGCATAAGCGATCGTTATCAAGTAAAGAACCCAACTTGTAGGTTGGGGTCGATCCCACGAGGAAAATGGTTTAGGCTTTACTTTAACCAACAATTATATTCAATTAGTCAAATTACTTCCAAAAACAGGTAATTAAATGGGGGATTTATAAAAACCAAATTGTACTAATTCAGTAAGTAATCAGTAAACAAAAGTCAATTTTTTTTTATGTTATCAAGATGAGAAAATTAACTAGGGTATACGTGTTCACCACAAGCTCTTAACTCAGTAATCCTAGTAATAGCAACCCTTTCCTAGTGAATTACATGCAAAGTGGTAAGTTAGGTATCTCTAAATCCTTGGTCCGGCATCTAACGAATTTCACCCCGCACCTTGGTCTGGCTACGTGT
>JAJOOH010014925.1:0-10079 GCA_029582605.1 Solanum gracilifrons | reverse complement strand
ATTGACTTTTCTACTTGACTAACTAATACTTCGCCTTGTATAATGGTTGTATATGGACTAGCCTATTGTACAGCCAGCTATGATATACTCAAAAAAATTCTATAATATATAGGTTTATTTATAATACTTCCCATGTATTGTTAAAATTAAAATAGATAAAATAGCGATTTTTGGTCCATGAAATGTTGTGTTGTTCCGATCTAGATTCTTGTGTTATCTACCTTCACACATTTAATTTTCGGTCAAATGAAATGTGTAAAATTAGTCCTACACACACATATTAAAAATATTTTAGTTAAAGAGTACGAGCAACATAGATCAAAACTAAATACATCATTGGTGTCTTTTCACAATTGCAGGTGTGGATGTAACTTTTGTTACAAATGTGGAGCTCACTCAAGTGATCACTATTGCAATAGTTGTGGTACTTAGAAGACATTTACTTTACTTTTAAGGTTTTTTTGTTTTTTTATGTGTTTTGTACTTTTGTTTCAAGTGCTTTTTGGGAAATAGGGGTGAGTTGTACTGATTAGTAGAGGGTTACTTATCATAATTACATGGAGTAATTTGTAATTTGTACACCCGTAGTGTATGATCGCTTTTGTGATTTATAACTTTTTCTATGTGTTTTTGTTGATATTTCCATCTTGATTGCCTTACTTAACTCACAAATCATAAAAGTCATTCTCATGAAGTTTCAAATTCGATACGTGAAACTCAATTATGTATAAAATTTAATAGATGCAATTTAAAAGTATATAGTTGTCTTTGTTAAAGGGGGTTTAACTTGATTTCATTCATCAGAAAATTACACTACGTAGATTTGTATAAATAAAAATATTTTATTTATATAAACTATGTATTGAATATTCTTGACACATAGGTTTCTATATTAGGCGTGATACAAAAGAACTTGCATTGATTTATTTTTATTATTTAGCCCTAAGAGAATTTTAAAATAACTTGATCAATGAAAATTCATATAGTCGATCTCATTGATTACGATTGAAACATAGTTCTTGTATATTTAGGTACTAAGCTACCAAATCAATAACCAACATTCATACAAATGATTAGAAGATAAATCACTTGAGCTATTTCTTTAGTCATCTCTGCTAAGTCACAAATTTGAAAATCTATATCCACAAGTTGAGTAAAATAAGAACCTATCACTAAAATATCCCTAGAGCGACGATAAAAAAAAAAAACTAGAAATCGCGCATTTGCACCTCAGGAGAGATATCTACAATCCGTTCAATATACCTGAAAATACAAAAGAGCATCTCAACATTAGTTCTATTAGTTTCCTTTTGCCTGGAAGACGATATATATGAAATATCTTCCAAGAATGGCGAAATATATGTAGGCATATTTATGGACTAAGTTCCTCAAACTCTTCAAAAATGTCAACAGTTGCATGTCGGATACTTTAAAAGTAGTGTATTTGGAGAATCCGACATGGGTGCAACAACAATTTTGGGAAGTCTGAGAAATGTAGTTTATGGACAGGTTTCCATGTATCACCACTACATCCATTTAAGATCTAATCAAGATTGAGAAAAGAGATCACAGAGTAAAACTCGCAATTATATTCTAAGCAGAGTGCTACATCTACAGAGGACTCGTAATTTTGGGAACAAAAAGAAGAAAGAACAGTACTAATAAGTTCAAACGAAATATGTCTTTAAGTACCACAGCGTTTGCAATGGTGATTAGTTGACTCAGCTCCACATTTGTAACAAAAGCCACATCCACACCTGCAAATGTTAACATAACGATGCATCACAATTTGGCTACGAGAGATAAAGTCAGCATTAAACCATATTGCCTATGAGTGGAATTAAAGCATTCAAGTTATCAGCTTTATTGTTTGTTAGCGTGACAAAGAACATTAGCAACAAAGATTTTGTAGAATAACCAACAAAAATAAACAAAATATGTGGCGGTTACTGAAAAAAAAAGAGCAGACTATGCACTTTTGCTTAGCTAGATTTATCGTAACTTTAAAAGAACAATGTAATTACAAGCACTCAAGATTTCATTGCAGCCAGCAGCAGAACAAGGATAAAATTGAAAATCCTAGTGATACAGGGGCTGTAGTTGAGAATTTAACACAACTAATTATACGCATACACACACATAACTGCCTTTGCTTCGGTCAACTCTCTGCACTGACCCTCTTCATCAGTCGACATGGCAAATCAGAGATGTGTGTACGCTTACAAGCAATCAAATTCTTATAAACAAGTAGATAATACTCGAGGTCGCGCCTGTCTTATGGCTTCGGTCTTCTCTTTGTACTTGGGAATTGGCAACACTGGAAGACAAGACAAGGCAAGGGGTAGGGATACATCTTCCTAGGTGTTGCTCTACCAAAGTAGTCAGCCTAAACTTCGGTTCTCATAACCATGTTATTCTTTCTCACTCCTTATGTACTTATTTCACATCATCCGTAATTTTTTTACTTTTTCTAAAGTGTGGAACAAATGGCACCCTCCACTTCTACTTCTGACTAAAGGCAAACAACATACATTGAGCAAATAGATTAAAACATCTAAGCTTAGACATCTTTGATCACACAAACTTTCCGGGACAAAAGGAAACACAAAAATCATATACCCCTTTGATTTCAAAAAGCACGTCCCCTTCATTTTTTGGCAAATTTTTAGTCCTAACTTACATGACATGCTTAAAACCACAAGATTAAAGAGTATTTTAATACATTTTACACATCTTTAGTTTAAGAGGACCACAAGATTAAAACAACTGATAGTCAAAACCAAACAGACAAATTGAAACGAAGAGAGTAACTAACTAACCTACAAACCATTTGGGCGCAACCAGCAGCTCTGGCGACATATATCCTACACCGCGGACATCTCTGCCATGATTGACCCTTAGCAAGTTGAATAAGCTGCAAATCCTCTCTTTCCCTCTCGTTCTTATTCGACTTCTGAAATTCTTCACATACAATCCCCGAATGCCAAGCAACTTTACACTTGGCACAGAACAACCTTCTGCATTCCGGGCATTCCGACTGAATCACAACACAATCCTTACCATTTTCATCAATCAAAAGAAGCGCAGAACAATCCTTAAACGGACAATAAAATCTCTCCGAAGCCATAATCAATGCCTCACACAACACATCTCCCCATCTATCAAAAACTTCCTTAGGCAAAATCGAACGACAATTATACGGCTCTAATTGCCCATTACATCCCGAAACAGGACATGAAATTCGACAAATATTTTCTTGAAGCTTCATACCAATATACTTAGCCATACATTCTTTGCAATAAGAATGACTACAACCCATAATCTTGAAAACTTCATTAACACATTTTTCATCAACACAAATATCACAAGTAAACAACTTATCAACCAACTCATTCACATCATCATCGATAACAATCGACTTGATATTCGAAACCCCTTTCGATTTTTGTACAAATTTGGTACCCAAAAACTCAATTTCATCATCAGAAAGATCAATCATCAGTTTTTTTGTACCACTGCAGCTAGGTTTTGAACAAAAGTAATTTTCTACTGAAATTGGTTTAATAAACTTTTTTCTTTTACCTTTTGAAGCTTTTGGGGTTTCATATATGACTAAAATATCATCGTTATCATCAGCAATATCAATAATCTTCACACCCAAAGAAGAAGAATTCGCCACTTCCATTTTTTGTAAAAAAAATTAATCTTTTTAGCATTAAACAGCAAGAATATATATTTATATAGTGAAAATTTGCTAGAATTTGAAAAGGTTTATAGTAACCTTTACGATTCTGAAGAAAACAATTTTTCTTTTTCGTATTTGGTGAAGAAGAAGAAGAGAATAAGATTTGTTAGGGATTCGGAAAGGAAAAAATTTGAACTTTAAATGCTAATAGGAGTGTGGTTTTTTGTTTTTTTTGCATGCCCGCTTTAACTTACTTCGATTTATATTTATGTCCGAAAATATTTAGTATGCATAAATAGATATTTAAATTTATATAAAATTGAATAAGTAAACATCTAAGTTTTATGTATATATTTATTTGTTCAATTTTATAAAAATTTAAATATTTACTTGTGCACATCTAAAATTAAAATTGAAGGGCATAATTGTAAACTAAAACTAAATTAAAAGACATATTTATATATTATATTTTTTTTATTGGACGTTTGATACTCGCTTTATGATCTGACTAATTGAGAACTAAGTTGACGAAAAGAGAAGGTTGAGAATTATATGAATATAAGTTTAAAATTTATAAATAAAATTCGTCTTTCGGAAGGTAATTTTATCCTCGAAACTTGAGTATGAGATACTAGGTAACTAATAGGAGTATTTTTTATTAGGAGTGAATATTTGTTTTGTGATATGACTAATTGAAATTTACATTAAGAAGAGAAGTTGAGATTTTGATAAGTGTAAATTTGGAAATATAATTCAATTACTGAATAATTGAAATTCACGTCATCGAGATGAGAAGTTGAGATTATATTGACAAGTCTAAATTTATAAATTAAACATGTCGTTTTTTAAAAAGTACTCTCTCTGTCCCTAATTACTTGTCCATTTTTTCTTCTGCAGTTGTTTCTAATTACTTGTCCATTTGACAAATCAAGAAAGGACAAAAAAAAATTATAATTGTACCCTCAATTAATTACTTTGAAAAATGTAGAATTTATTGAAAATCCTAAGTTTTTAATTCATCTACTTCATAATTAATAGGGATAAAATGGTAAACTCACTTTGTTAATTATTGTTTTCTTAATAGATGTGTCAATTTAAAAGTGGACAAGTAATTAGGGATAGAAGAAGTAATTTTATCTCGAAATTTGAATATTGTGCATGATATTAGTAGGAGTTTTTTTTATTGGGATCGAATAAAATGGAACCTTTAGTAATTAGTATTATTCTAATGATAAAGATAGCATATAAATATATAATTATTATAAGTATTGTTCTTTTAGTATTATTCTGATAATTAAGATTCACTCTCGAAGTATTTCATGTGGTTACAATTACAATTTGGGTTGTTAAAAAGCTTCTTTTAGTAATTTCAAAATTATTATCGCACGTTTTAAAAAAAAATAGCATAGGAATAATACTACGAACGTGATATAAATAACCTCAAAATTTCTTATTCCAAAGTAATAAAAATAATTAATCAAACGCACAGTAAAATAATATCATATTTTATTCAGATGCAATTATGTAATAAATCTACTGTGCTATAAATCTATAATGTCTATACAGGAAAAAGGCACTATAATAATCTGAATAACTTAAAGAATCAGAAAAAAGAAAAAAAAAAACAAAAGTTGATTGCCTCAACCTATCGATTGAGTGAGTTGGAGAAGAAAGTATTACAAAGCTATGGCTCTATAAGTTTCGCGTCTTAATTACTCTTGCACCAGATAGTTCTCAGCCGCAAGAATAATGTCGGCATGCCCCAATGAGAGAGTACCCTCAAACTGAATATCTCATGGCACTACATCTTTAGATTTTCTTCTTTCACTCTATCAATTTACTTTACCTGAAAATTATAAAGAGCGTCTCAAATAAATTAGTTTTATTAATTCCATGTATGAGCAAAAATATATCAATTTGTACTATAATGGCACAAAAACTTAATGGACATACCACATATAACAACACAAAACTTAGAAAGAAGAAAGGTAAATCGATCACGATGCACTCAAGGATAGGATCTAGTGAACGATGAAAGTAGTTGTGAAAAACTAAAAAAAACAGAAAAATGAGTGTTCAATTCTAAAGAAAGACAAAAATCATCTAAGTAACCTCTTCCTATATAACATAAATCTTGATAGGCAGAGTTATTTCGTACAAGTATTTAGTTTAGTGAATGGTGGAAGTAGCTAGGTGAAAAACTAAAAATCATAGAAGTCGAGTGTTCCATTCTAAAGAAAGACAAGAATCGTTTCCAGTATTTCTTCTATCTAGACTAAATCTTGATAATCAGAGTTATGTCTAGTACATGTACTGATGGGGTAGGGACGAATGTAGGCTATTATGTTTGGATTCGGCTGAATCCAACAACTTTAGCCCATAGTTTTTACATGCATAGCACTATAGAACAACATAAATTGGTGTCGGACAACTTCTATAATTAAACAACAAGAATCCGTCATTTTTGCGACTAAAATATCAAAAAATCATGTTAACAGATCAAATCAACATCCTAAAATTCAGAGCCTATAAATATCAAATATTAAATCTGCCTCTATGAAACAGGTTCGAAGTAAAAGGTACTATACTTTATGCATTGGTGATTGGGATTAAGAATTTGATCTGTTCCACATTTGTAACAAAAGTGGCATCCACATCTGCAAATGTTAAAAACAATAATGCATCAGAACTTTAAAACATTATTCACAACAACTTGTTAACAATTAATATTGTCGAATGCCCAAGTAGTCATCATTATCGATATCGAAGAGATACCGAGATAATGTAATACCACTTTAAACACTGTGTCTTCTATATGGAGAAAAATATTTTTTTTATGATCGTAGTGTTTGGGTCACCTTTCGCATGTCTTGACTTATTTCACATGTTGTCTACCACCAGCAACATGTAACATGTAACTTTGTCCACCAAGCTAGGGACGATGGGAAGAATCACCTAATATGTTTGTCTTCATTGAAATTTAAACCTGAGACTTCATTGCTCTCAACCACTTCATTGACTACCGAGTTATATCCTAGGACGATTAAAACATTTTTCCAAAAACCAATTTTATTAGAAATTTTTAAAAACATATTCTCTAGAAAAATAAGTTTTCACCTCCATAGGATTGTCTGGGTTATACTATGTAATGACAGAAAGTAATACAACCAATCTAAATATCGTATTTATTAAAATAATACAGGACCATACAATAAAACACAGTACGATATATTATTAAATAATACATAGCAACCATCGAAACAAAATGTTAACAAAATCTATTAAATATGTGAGTAGTGTATTAGGGTGTGTTCAGTCAAGAGCGGCACAATGCCTTAAAAAAATCAGGCATATGTCTTAGCCCCAAATTTGATGGCCCCAATTTTTTTAGTAATTATAGAATTATTACTATAAGCTTTTTTTAACCAAAAAAAATTATATTGTGTCTTTCTTTCTTTTAGTACATTTCAAAGTATTAAAGAATGTTAAATTTTTAAATTTAACTTTCACATAACATGTTTAAAATCACAAGATTAAAAAATATTTTGTTATATTATATATATTTAAATAGTCTAGCTTATGACCATAAATCTAGAAATAACTTTCTATCTCAAAAATTAAAAAATATAAAAAACCAAAAGTTAGGCCTAGTGTTTGGGTAATCTTTCATATATCTCGACTAATTCTACAAGACACATATCAACCTCCCACTAGCAACATAAATATGTAAGTTTGTCCATCAAAAATCACCTAGTATTTTTGTCTGTCAACCACTTCATTCTCTTCATTTCGAGAAAAACATTTCCAAAAACCAATTTAATTAGGATTTTTAAAAACTATTTTCTCTAAAGTTCTCAGAATGAGAATGAACGATAAAATTATCGGATGTTGTATTCATACCATACAATAAAACACAATACCATATATTATAATAAATGGTAGCTAAGAACCATCCAAACGAAATGTTAACAAAATATATTAAATATGTGAGTATTAACTCAGAACAATAAATCAAAACCGTCATAATACTAAACTCATAAATATCAACTTTCTGAATTCATTTTATAAACATCTAATATTTGTAGAGGAATAGAAAACCAAAACTTGAAACCAACCTCCATAATCCATTTTATAAACATATAATATATAACCTCCATAATCCATTTTATAAACATATAATATATAATTATATTTGTAGAGGGATAGAAAACCAAAACTCCATAATCCATTTTATAAACATATAATATATAATTATATTTGTAAAAGACTACAAAATCAAAACTCGAAACTAACCTGCATTTCATATGAGCGCAACCTTTATTCCTAGCCACGTAGATTCTGCATTTTGGACACCTCTGCCATCGCTTGCGCTTCGCAAGCTTCATAAGCAACATATCTTCTGTACCCGTTTCATCATTTTTTCGCAGTTTCTTAAATTCTTCACACGAAATCCCTTTATGCCATGGAACTTTACAATTAGCACAGAACAATTTCTTACATTCCGGACATTTTGAATGACTATTCACCATATATTTTTCCCGAATTTCATGGATCAAAAGAGCTAAGCAATTTTTATAAGGACAGTATAATTTCTCAGAATCCATAATCATCATCTCGCATAACGCGTCTCCCCATCTATCAAAAACTTGTTTAGGCAGAATCGATCTGCAATAATAAGGTTCGTAATTCCCATTGCAACCCAAAACAGGGCACGAAATTTGTGGAATGTTCTGTTGGAGCTTCGAGGCGATGTAATTGACAGTACATTGATTGCAGTAAGAATGATTACAACCCATAATTTGAAAATTTTCCGTCATTGGCTTTTCATCTATGCAAATCTCACATATGAAGTTTGAATTATTCGACAAAATTTCAATTTCATCATCAGATATTTCAATTAAGACTTTTTCCGTTCCAGTACGGCTGCGATTTGAACGAACAGATTCAAAGTTTCTCCGTACAGCTCGTTTACGCTTACGCGTTGGGATTTTTTGAGTTGAGTGTATTACTAAAACGTCATCGTCGTGATAATTGTTGTCGTCGTCGCTGATGTTTATGATTTTCACGGCGGCGGTGCAGAGTACTTCCATTGTTGAAGGAAGAAAAATTAATTGCAATAAGGTAAGAAAAATTAAAGTATAAAGGAGTTTGTTACGTGATGGAGAAGGCAATGCTTCTTTTAGGATTGCGTACAATAGGTTCTTGTTGTTGGGCCTTTTCCCGAACTCTATCTATAGTGAGAACTTTAGTGCATAGGGCTTTTCAATAGTACTATGCATGTCTAATGGAACGGGTTGGGCCGACTCAATTTCGGAGGATTTTGGGGTTTTGCATGATATGGGCTGGCCTAATTTATGTGATTGTTGGAATCGGTCCTTCTGATCCGGCCCTCGGATTGATAGGGATGAACTTTTGATCGACCCGAATAAGTTATACTATGTCTAAGGGGGTAGATTGACTCTAAAAAATCGAATTGAACTACCTAGATTGATCGGGTTGAATTTTTGGTAGGCTCGTATAAGTTGTAATATGCATGTCTAATGAGGTAGACGATGTGAAAGGCGATCGCCTCGTCGTCAATGGCAAGAGGCGAGGGAAGCCGACCCTTTATCGCCTTTTAGCTTTGTGGTTAGACGATCGTCAAAAAGCGACGTCATAGCAATAATGGCGAGAAGCGAGAAAGGCGTTCATTTTGTATTTTTTTTAAAACTAAAGGTGACCAACTTAGGATTTTAAAAGTTAAAAGGTAATTATAGGGTTTTTTTTCAAATTTGCACAGTTACACTCTTAGACTGCGAGTGCGACTCCAACCAGTCGACTCGACTAGACTTCGACAACCAGCCAAATTTTTCCGGCAACTCTAAAGTCCAAAGAATACGTATTTTTGTATTTTTTTTAAAACTAAAGGTGACCAACTTAGGGTTTTAAAAGTTAAAAGGTAATTATAGGTTTTTTTTTTCAAATTTGCACAGTTACACTCTTAGACTGCGAGTGCGACTCTAACCAGTCTACTCGACTAGACTTCGATGACCAGCCAAATTTTCCCGGCAACTCCAAAGTCCAATGAATACGTATTTCTTCTTTTCTTATTCAAATTTCTACTTCGTTACATCTTTAGATTTTCTTGGTCCTCTATTTCTTTTTCCTCTTTCTTCAAACTTCAGAGTTATTTCTACCTCTATTTTTTCTCACAGTTTTGATTTTTGTTCTTTTTTCTCTAACTCAAGTTCTAGACTTTTAGTATGTACTACTCCCTCTGTCCCAATTTATATGACTCACTTTCCTTTTTAGTCTGTCCCAAAAAGAATGACACATTTCTATTTTAAGTAACAATTTGCCTATGAAATGTCTTTTTTACCCTTAATGAAATGATTTACAACCACACAAATTTCTA
>JAJOOH010014923.1:0-11042 GCA_029582605.1 Solanum gracilifrons | reverse complement strand
AGGACTATGTGATGCGTGTGAGTCACGCATCACATAGTCCTCGTGAGTCACACAACACATATTCCTCGTGAGTCATGTATCTCATAGTCCTCATTAGTCACACATCACATAGTCCTCGTGAGTCAAACATTACATAGTCATCATGAGTGCACGCATCACATAGTCCTATAAAAATCATTCCTAAAAAATTTCCCATCCATTTCTCAACTGCCGTCATGGTAAACCAGTTCCATGACTCTTCCTTTTGGAACTCTTCTCCTAACATTCCCACATTAAGTTCTTCCAAGTCATTTCTTCCTCAGATGAATTATGTCGTCTCGTAAGTTTTTTTTACATCTTCCCTTTTTAATATCTCTTTTTAATCTTGGATTTTTTCACGGATTCACAATTTTATTTTAATGCAAATGTAATTTCCGTTCTTATTAACTGTTGATTTAGAACCAACAATTACTATATACTTTTAAATAATTATGTATATATGGGTCTAGTTCAATGAAAAATTCTCAAAATCATGTAAGAAGATTAAATTTGATTCCCTCTATTGAAAACATTCCTTTCATGCCCAAGGATATATAGACATTTGGAGAATTCAACATTTAATAAACCAAATATATGGATGTGTTAATTGGAGGCATCTTGTACCTGTAGAACTAATTAGTCGAGTTACTCAAGGCCAAATTTGGCTAACCAAAGGATAGAAGGAATTTTGTGACTATTACTCAATACGCATAAGGAACTTTTTGATCTTCAGATACAACGCTCATGCTCATTTTGATGTCACTATATGTGATCAGAGTACAACAACAAGTTAATATCCATTAGATCAAGAGATTGAATCAGATGATAATCCAGTGAACCTCCAAACTTATGTTATGTAATCGAAGAAAAAGAGAAATATATTCCAGTCTACTTTCAAACTAATGCTAATGTAATTGAGCAAGAAGTGTCTCAAGGTAAGTAAACATCTTAACTGGTTTATTAGCTATTAAGTGAATCTATTTAGTAGTATTACATTGCACTTGGATAGCTATTTCAAGAAATAAGTGAAGGCTTTGAGGAGCACGAGCAACAACCCAACATTGCTACCGGTAAAACCAAAAGCTTGTTAGACTTTTTAAACTATTTAAGAGATTATTTTTTAGTGTAGTAAGATCAACGCGAGTAACACTTATAAGTAATTAAGATCCTCAATCTCTCCTAAATACAAGAAGCAACTCCAATGTTTCAATTAATGAGATAAAACTTTTTACAGATTCATATAGTTTAAAAATGAAATGAAGCTTAGTGTTTATACTAATGATTATAAACATGGCATGACATCAATATATGTGTCCATAAGACATTAAAAACTTGTTGTCTTAAATATTCCATAACATTTCTGTAGCTAGGAATCATATCATAGTAGTTGTTATACTTCTCTCAAGTTTGTTGCAGATCAGGAGGTTGGAGAAGCTAATAGTAGAAGTGAAGAAGTTGGTGAAAAGAATAGCAGTCGACAGAACTTTGTGAACTTAAATGGTGACAGTCCGTATTATGAAATTGTTATATAAAAAAAACATACACACTACTTCTATAGTAAGGTTTAATCATGACTACCTTTTGTTTTCACATTTTCTGGATTTTTCATTCCTTTATGTACTAATTACTTTCCTTAAAATGTAATGATCATGTCTGTTTGATGAATATATCTATTAGACTATCCAGATCAGATTCTCCCTAAGGACAAGCATAGTCAACATGAAGAATATGAGGTTGTTTAATGAAGAAGGAATAGAATGGGGAGTGGAAATAGAGTATAATGGGCATATGGTTATCATAAAAAGAGGATGGTCTGAATTTTTAAAAAATAACAAGATAGCTAGTGATGAAACTTATTGCTTCAAGTTGATTCGGGGCCATGTTGCTAATGTTTTTCATGTTTAGAAGATCCCAACACTCAATTTCTTGCAATAAATTCACTACACTTTCTTCAGATTTCATTCTGGCTTTTTTACTTTTTCTTAGTAAGATACTCGATAGATTTATATTTATTTACTTTAAGAAGACAGGCAAACGTGCAATTCATTTGCTAGGGTACTTAACTTCAGATATCTGCATAAATTGTCTTCGTATAACTACAAGTATATGTATTCAGCAAGTGCTCTAGTAAGTATTTTATTTTGTAAACGTATGGAAAATAACTCTTGCTTGGTTTTGACTTATACATGTTAAAATCTTTTTTTCTGATCGTCAATTATTAACTAGCAAATAAGTACTATTTTGCAACTTTGTGAATAGTTAGAAGCAATGATGGAAGAAGAGAGAGAAACTCTACCTTCTCACTATAAAAAATTGAACAATGAATACATTCCATGAAGACCTAAATCCACCAACCCCACCAGATAAAGGACGATTAGAATTAAGCAAGAACTCAGGGACTAAAAGTGAGAAAGAAGTCTTCCAAACATAGTAATTTCTCCCTATCCTCTTCAAGATGGAATCACCTAACAAGGCCCAAATCACTGTAAAAAATATGCTCGAGGATGAAAATCCCTCAGGCCTTAATAAGGATAAACAATAAAAAGATAAGAAACTACCACAAGAGGATGAAGAAGGTGACCACATTTTATTAATTACTATCCGATGAAGAAAAAAGAAGAATCTATAAATCATGGACATATTTTATTAAATGGATAAAAGAATAACCTCAACTATCTAAAATAGATATTGATTATGTTGTGGAGAGTGATTGGAAAAGACTGTCAAGTCATACACTTATAGGAAGCTGGAACTCCAACAACCCTGGCGAGTCTAATCCTATGTTGGTGCAAGAAGCAAGGGACTGGATGTATCTTAACTAATTTAGCTCACGATTATTATATAACAACATTTTATAAAGAGGAAAACCTGCAGCGAATTCTACAACAAGGACCTTGATTCATCAACAAATACATTTGATATTGAAAAACGTGGCATTCCAATTTTGTTGCCTCTAGAGCAAGAGAAACGTTTCATCTCCATAGCAAAAGATGGGAAAAGAAATAAAGAACAATCCATGATAGCATGGAAGAGTACTCACCATTGTATTTGAACATACAAGCATCTCTCACTTGAGTTTCGTGCCATGTACCTGAATATGCGCTATATTTAATAAGAAAATAGCAAGTGTAGTATCAATACACAATCCAAGTGTACTTGTAGAATCATCCAGCCATTTCCAAAACATGAATGTAAATAAGAACTACAAAATAGTAAAACAGCTGAACACAAATACCACACCCACAATGTAATATACATTTCGAATCACAATGTCCTAAGTCAACTAAAGCATGAAACATGTCCAACGTGATAAAAATTATGCATACCTAGTCCTCTCATCGAACCCATAATGTAATATGAATTCCCAATTGTTAGATCGAGAAATATTTTGATGATTGACAAATAGAGGAATACATGAAAGGAACACGTTGCGCAGACATGTTCCTTTCCATCCAAGTACGACTGAGATTAGGAGAACGTTAATCTCAAGAGGCAGAATTAATTTGGCGGGGGAAAGGTTGCCTTTGCGAGAAGAAACAAATGCAGAAAGTTTCTTGTTATAAATGAGTCTTACAAGGAAGAGGAAGTGCATAATAAATAAACCCAGTTAACACGTGATTCTGAATCCTTCAAGGAGTAGCAACTACTACAAAGTTAATGAGTTAAAGTTGAAGAAGGAAAGATCTTTGGGTCTATAAATACGGCAATCTTATCTCCAAAGAAACCTGCACACTTAAAAAAAAAGTTATAGGCATAATAAAATCAAATAGAATAAGTTCATATTTGAGTGATTTATGATTACGAGGTGCAACCACCGCAAGGAAACAAGATTGAAGAACCTAATCAACCTCCAAAGTGAGAGTTACTTCTCTAAGAGGGGCCTGTGGTCGGGTTATCATTAATTGAGGGTGAAGGAAGATGACATTCCGAAGATGATTTTTCGAACTCGATATTGTAATTATGAGTTCTTGGTAATGTCGTCTTGTTTCACTAATACTTCGAGCGCATTTATCCACTTGATGAATAGAGTGTTTCAATAATATGTAGACATGGTTGTGATTTTGTTTAACAATGACATCTTGATTTACTGAAGGAGTGAGGATGAGCATGTTGAGCATTTGAGGATTGTGTTGCAAGTCCTCAAGCACCAACAACTATTTGCAAAGTTTAGTAAATGTGGGTTTCGGTTGAGGTTCACAGAGTTTCTTGGTCACATTGTTTCCAGTAAGGGTACTGAGGTAGATCCTATGAAGATGGATGCGGTTAAGAGTTGGCCTACACCTGTATCCTTTTAGGATATTCAAAGTTTCATGGATTTTTTTGGTTATTATATAAAGTTTATGGAAGGGTTTTCTTCGATTGCTTCTCCATTGATGACATTCATCCAAAAGAAAGTTAAGTTCTTATGGTCAGTGATGAGTAGAGGATTTCAACTCATTTAGGGCTTAATGCTTGGGAAATTAGTGTCCTCAATGTCTAATTTATAATCATAACTGATGTTAAAATGTTAATATGTAGCAATGAAGGCAAAAGAGCAAGGCAAGGATACTACGAAGGAAGTAAGAGCGAAAAAGCTTAAAAAGTTGAAGGAAAGCAAAACTGGTACTGACAAAAGTATCTCGGTGAGTCACCGAGTGGACCTTCAGCTCGCCTAAAGTTCTAGCAGGCCAGCCCATGGACAAGACCAACTTGGCGAGAAGATTAGCGGTTCAACGATACACCGAAGATATTGGCGATGCTGGTATCAATCCCCAAAAGTTACAGAAAAGAGATGGTGAAAAGTCACACCAAAAAGGCGAGAGGAGGAGCACTCGGTGCAACACCGATTGGGTCGGTGATGTCATACCCCGAGTCTACACCCTGGATGCGACTGACACTCAAGAACCATTGTTGGTCCCAAAAGAACCTATGGCCAGGCTCAATACTTAGCGGAAGACTTATTCAACATTAGATGAACTCAAAAATAAAGGTTTTAAAATAGTCTCAAAATAGATAACTCTGCATATTTTAAAGAAAACATTCAATTGTCCAAAAGAGGCAACTCAAATCTAGAACTTTAAAAATTGAAAACGAAACAAAATTCTCAAAACTCTACTATCTGTGAATCTTCTAAATAATATGATAGACATCGGGACAAGACCCATGATATCTTAACCAAACTGAAAAAATAAACGGGAATCCTCTGGAAGCATGGAGTCTCACTAAAGCAACTCAAGACTACAAGTGGTATCAACAAAGCGCATGATGATGACCATGTTTATCTGTATCTGCATCTTGAAAGATGCAGGCTAAATGGTGTCAGTACATGCAATGTACGGGCATGCAAGGGGAATTCTAAAGCATAGACATAAGCTTGATCTGATAGAATGGAAGAACATACTTACCTAATCTCAACTAAACTCAACTCAAAGATACTCAAGGATACTCAAATATACTCAAAGATACGCAAGATACTCAAGATACTCAAACTAAAAAATACTGAACTCAATTCTAGAATACTCAACTCATTATAAAGAAACAAAGAAAAGATGCACTATAAAGAAAGCTTTTAATGCAGTAAATGACAACTCAAAGTATTTAAAAATACAATAATAACTTTTTACTCTTATTTAGGAGATTCTCTAACCGACAACCATCACAATGAGCTATGTCATGATACAGTGTCTCTCCCACGATGCCAGAACTGTCCTATGTCTTCCCAGAGTATAAGACATCCTCAATAAAGTGGATCTATTAAGATATTATTTAAATCAACAAGGAACCATCTAAAAAGTATGACCCTTTACCCATGTTGGCATACATGGTTTATGAGGACTTTGGCTTGTCTGAACTCGTCCCCATATCAGTGCTCAATACTACTCCCAATAATATAACTCATGCTCCTATGTTTCAAACAAAATTCCACATCCTAAACTTTGAGATTATTACTTAAAATATTCTCTTAAAAGAGATAGTGCTCAAAACTCCTTATTAACTGATTTGGAAATCATTATTTCCTCTCATTTTAAATGTAAAAGCATTTAATCTTGCGAATACTTAGTTCCCATTTATTCATTTTGAAAAATGAAACTCAAATCTCCTCATCCTCATACTTAAGTACTCAATTCTTAAACAAGTTTTCAAAGATTATAAAAGACTTCTCAAAATGACTCAAAGAACTTCCTCAAACTTGACTCTTAACTCTATCTTGAAGTTGAATTATGAATTCAAGAGTCATGACTTGGATATGCATGATTTCTTAAGGATTAATCAAGGTTTTATATGTAGATGTCAGGTAGGAAACACGGGTACGATTCGATGGAACTCACATGGAAAGAAGGTCGGAAGGGTAGTGGACCTAGTGACCCTGGTGCAGGGCGTCAGCCCCAAAACTACTGACTAGTGTTTAGGGCACACTGAGTAGCGCACTGTGCTAGTCCCCAAAGTAGTGAGTAGTAGTTGTGGCTCTATGGTGGCGCGCTGCCCCAAGCCCATGCCTAGAATTTGATAAATTTTCTTATTCAATCTCATGCCCTAACTCATCTAGAATCGAACAATTTCCATCAAACTCTTTTGGATTCTTAAACTAACGACATACCCAACGAAATTCACACATAAATTGATCAAGAAGAATCTCATTTGCAACCCCCACCTTAAGAACTCAACAAGAACTCTATTAATAAAGAACGAAGAACAAAACCTCAAGAACTCAAATCATTCAACCTCAAGAACGACATTACAGATAAAAATCACATGATTGGCGTGTGGGTGAACTAACCCAATACTATGTTAACGTACATACATTGTAAGGATCAAATACTTGGCAAAACTCCTCACCAATCGCAAGAATTTTGAACGAACGCTCGAACTTCTCTTTTTTCTCTTCTTGCACTTCTCTAAAACCCTAAGCATGTTTAGGAATTATGAAAACTGATCCAAATTATTTTAGACCCCTGTTTATGGTAACCAAAACGTGAAAACTTAGTGCGGTAAGGAAAAGACCAAAATACCCCTTCTTAATTCGGATGAATTTCCTTAATTGGATAGGCTGAACTCAAACAACCATATCTGTCTCATCGGAACTCGTAATTTAGCAAACTCGGTGGCGTTGGAAAGATGAATCAAATATTTTTTATTTGATATCTCATGGGACACCTAAATCATTATGTACTGAAAGTTATGGTTGCTTGATGTTGACCCAAAACTAACAATTTAAGACTAACTTGCAAAATTCTCAATTTAGCTCTTTCCAATTTAGTTCTTTCTAAAATAAGCTCTTTCTATAACTGAGGGTTTACCATATGTCCCTCTTGGGAACATTAGTCCTCGAATGATGTCACTCTAATTTAGACTAAGGGTGGCAACACAAACACCCAACATGCAATACAACACAACATAGCATATCAATTTAAATATTTTACTAAAAGTCATTATCTTGGTATAGAATTTCTTCGGAAGAGAAGAGATGTGGGTATTTCATCTTTAAATCCTTGTCAACTTCCCAAGTAGATTCCTCAACAAATTGATTCCTCCATAAGACCTCGGTTGATGCTACATCCTTGGTTCTCAACTTGCAAATCTGAAGATCAAGGATCTCAACGAGTATCTTCTCATAAGATAGGTTGTCCTTAGCACTAACATTCTCCTTAGTTATAATAGGTGAAATATCTCCCATACACTTCTTCAACATAGAAATGTGAAACACCTGATGGACTATTGCTAACTATTGCGGTAGCTCCAATTCATAAGATATATTCCCAAATATCTTGGATATCTTGTAAGGACCAATATACTGGGGACTAAGCTTCCCCTTATTGCCAAACCTCATAACACCCTTAATGGGTGAAACCTTCAAATAAACCCTATCATCCACCTCAAACTCCAAGTCTCTTCTCCTAACATTAGTGTAGGATTTCTGATGATTTTGTGTTGTTGTAAACTTGTCTTGAATGATCTTCACTTAATCCATAGCTTGATGAACTAAGCATGGTCCTATCAACATAGATTCACCAACTTCAAACCATCCAATTGGAGATCTGGATGCAAGAGTGATAACTGTTGTTGTAAGAAAACTCTATAAGAGGTAACTGATCATCCCAATTACCCTCGAAATCGAGCACACACCCCCTCAATATATCTTGTAAAGTATGAATCGTACGCTCTGCTTGACCATTAGTCTGAGGATGGAAAGTGGTACTCTTCACCTTCGAACCCAAGCCTTTCTGGAAAAACTTCCAAAATTGTGCAGTAGATTACACACCTCTATCTAAAATGATGGAAACTGGAAATCCATGAAGTCTAACTACTTCTTGAATATATAACATGGTATAATCTTCTACTGAATATGTAGTCTTTACTGGCAAGAAATAGGCTGATTTAGTCATTCGATCTACAATTACCCAAATCAAATCATGCTACCTGTGATACCGTGGGAAACAATTGATGAAATCCATATTGATCATCTCCCATATCCATTCTGGAATATGTATTTTCTGAGCAATACCACCAGGCCTCTATTGCTATATCTTAATTTGTTGACAATTCGAGCACTTAACAACAAACTCTGCAATGAAATTTTTCATGCTTCTCCACCAATAGACTTCTCTCAAGTTAGGGTACATATTTATGGAACGAGGATGGATAAAGTATTTAGAGGTATGAGGTTCCTCCATGATCCTCTCTTGGAGTTCATCCACCTTTGGTACACACAATCTACCTTTTTACATCAACACACCATCTCCGCCTTATTCAAAAGCCATCATTTTTTTCTTATGAACATTTGCCTTTAATTCAAGCAAAATAGGGTCTTGGTATTGTTTTTCCCTCACTTAAGGCACTAGTGATAATTCAGTCCCATTCATCACTACCACACCGCCTTCATTGGACTCCAACAATCGGACTCCTAATCGTGAAATTCTATGCACATCTTCGGCCAATTCTTTCTTTCCTTCATCAACCTAGGTTGTACTACCATAAACAACCCACTCAAGGCATCATCAACAATATTAGCCGTACCTGGGTCATAGATAATACACATGTCATAATCCTTGAGTAACTCTAACCACCTCCTCTGTCTGAGATTAAGCTATTTCTGGTTGAATACATGCTGGAGACTCTTGTGATCAACGAACACATCAACATGGAAACTCAGTACTTAGAACTCAATGATACTACTCATCTAAAAAATACTCAATTCATAGGGTTCATGCTAAAATATAGACATGAACAAATCAACTCAAGAATCTTAATGCATAACATATAGCAATTCAATAATTAGGAATAGAATTTTCAAAATAAATAAGAACTCGAGAACTTAAAATCACCTTATCTCAAGAATACTCAAATCTAGGGATATAATCCTAGACTAATTTTTTAGTGAGTTGAAAGTATATGTAGGGAGTGAGGAAGAACTAGTCCAAAACTATGATAGCCTTACATACCTGGAAGATCAATATTTCTTGAAGAATCTGGAAGAAGAACTTGATCAGAAGCCTTGAAACCATAGCTTGAAGGTAAACAACCAAGAATACCTTTCTTGAGATTCTTGAATTAGTTTCTTCAAATATCTATGGCCAAGAGTTATGATTTTCATTAGTGATTGATAATTTTATGGAAGAATTTGAGTTGGAAAGAGTGGGTTTCTTGGAGAAAGACATACCTTGAAGAAGAATACTGAAAAAGATGAAAAAACTCTTGAATGTAGTCTTCTACTTTGATTTTTCCATAGGGTTTTACCTTAGGGTTTGAGAGAAAAGAGAGTGATGAACTAAGAGATCATTTAGTGTTTCTTAATTAGTCAAGAAATTCATTTAGTGTTTCTTAGGTGTAAAAAGATAAAAAGACCCTTTTTAATGTTTTCCCATCGGCTAATTCATCAGTACATTGTGTCAGGTTACTAAAATGGTCATAACTTTTTTACTCAAAAGTTGGATTGTTACAAAATTTGTGGCGTTGGAAAGAAGATTCAAATATCTTTATTTGATATTTTATGGGCCGCTTAACTCTTTATATTCTAAGAGATATGGTCATATGAATTTGACCCAAAGAGAATCTTACATTAAAACTTAATCGATAAGGAAACTTTCAACTCTACTTTGTGCTAGGAACTTTTAGTGACGTTAATTCATAACCAAATTCATTCCCACACTAAAGAATTGAATTTTACACATATGGGCAATTTAAGAATCACCTTGTACGATCATATTCACAAATAAGGAATGGTTCGAGTCTTAACTTAGAAATTTTTGGGGTGTTACAAAAATTATTGGGTTGTTGTTCATAATTTTATTTCACATGAACCCTAGTTGATGAAATTTTGTTGAAGCCTTTGTGTATTTTAATCCATGTGATTTTGAAATTTTAAAGTGAGTCTAAAAGTATTTTGAAGTATATTTTGACAAGATTTTTAAGGAACTATATGATTCCCAAATGTTTCATTGTTATATAGAGAAAGAGTATTATTTTCAGAAAAGTTTAAAAAGCTTTGAATTCTTATATATCGATTTCAGAATTAAAAGATAAGTCAACAATTATACGTTTTGAATGCAAGTTTTGAACAATGTCTTTAAAGGAAGCATCAATGATTTCATACGTACTATTTGACAGTTCAGAAAGAGAAAGAGTATAATTGAGGTTTCTAAAAAAAGTACTCCAGTAAAGCAAAGTGAAAAGTAAAGTAAAGTAATAGTCCCTTTCTTTTGGAGACTACATCGTTGTATACGATGTTACGAGGTTTCATCATCTCTTCTCAATACTATATTTCATGATTGAGAGCCGATTGCATAGAGTATACTTTTTTTTTTTTTTTGGTTTTATTGAGTTTTGATCAGAAGAAAGAGGAAGAAGATGAAGAAAAAGGGAATCTTGTTTTTGTGTTTTTTTTTTTTATGAGTTTTTGTGATTTTTTTCGTGGAGAACAAATGTATTGTTCTCCACTAAACTTGTATGTTTATTCATCTATGAGTTGTGTTGTAGTGTATATTCTAGGCTTTCTATTTGTATTTTTAGGTATAAAATAGTTTTCCTCTGTGCTATTAAAGATTCTT
>JAJOOH010014922.1:0-10823 GCA_029582605.1 Solanum gracilifrons | reverse complement strand
AGTTTGAGGATGAGGAAATGTTTTTTTAAACATATGAGCATGAGTTATATTATTGGGAGTAGTATTGAACACCGATATGGGGGAGAGTTCAGACAACTAATAGCCCCCATAAACCATGTATGCCAACATTGGTAAACAGTCATACTTTTTAAATGATTCCTTATTACTTTTTAGCATAGCTTAGTGGATTCTCATGCCCCAAGCATACACCCTGGACGTGACTGGCATTCGAGAACCATTGATGGCCCCAAGCGAACCCTTAGCCTGGCTTACTTACTCAACGGAAGACTTAAACACAAGAAATACTTTAATAAGGAACTTGTTAAATAACTTAGAATGTCTTTAAATAAATATTCAAACTTAGCCAAATTGGCAACATCAAGTCTCAGAAACATAAGCCAATAATAAAGTAGTGGAAAATGAATTTAGCTAACTGATTGTCTGTCTATGAAGCCTCTAAACAACTGAGATAGATGTCGGGAAAGGCCCACGACATCCTAATGAACTAATAATAAAATTGAAAGCAATAAAAGGGATCCTCCGGAAGCATAGAGGCTCACCGCAAGACTCTGAGTGCTCAAACGGGATCAACTAGGAGATGGATGTTGATCCTGGTTACCTGCGACTGCATCATAAGATGATGCAGGACAACTGGCATCAGTACATTGAATGTACGAGTATGCGAGTTGGAATGCTAAACACAACTTAAGCTTGAAAGGAATCTAAAAGAAACACTTACCCTGGCTCTTCTCAACTCATGAATACTTAACTCAAAATAAAGCAATGAAACACATGCAATATATGAAAAGCTTTGTAAAACAGTAAAAGCAACTTAGTTCGTTAAAGAAAATGCAATAACAAACTCAACTTTACTCATATAATAAAGTAATATAGTTTTTGTGGGAGTTTCTCTAACCGACAACCACCATTATGAGCCTAAGTAGTGATACAGCGTCTTGCCCACGCTGCCAAAACTTTCCTATACTTTGCCATCATATAGAACGCTTAATTTAGTGGATCCACTAGTCTATGCTAAAAGCATCTTAAGGAGTCATCTAAAAAGTATGATCCTTTACTACCCGTGATGGCTACATGGTTTATGGAGACTTGAGTTAATATGAACTCGCATCCCCATATCGGTACTCCATACTACTCCCAAAATATACTTAGCTCATATGTTTTTAAAACAAAATTCTTTCTTTGGTTTGAGATAATTGCTCAAAACTTAGCTTAAAAGTTCTCTTGGAATCAATGTTCCCTTTTCTTGCTCAAATGTGAAAACATTTTTAAACTCTTGGGAATACTTAGTTACCTTATAACTTTTTGAGAAAATGAACTCAACTCTTTACTCTTTTCTTAACTTTAAACTTAAGTCTTAAAACAAAGTTAAAACATTCGTTAAAGACTTTTGAAAACTTTATAAACGTTGCTTTGACTTGGTTCTTAACTTCTAGACTTGACTCTTAACTTCCCTTGACTTTGATCCTAACTTTCCTTGAATTGGATTATGGATTCAAGGTTCATGATCTCATGTTTATGGATGATTTCATGATGTTTATATGTACCTTAGAGTGTTGTAATCAACTAAAAAACATAGGTACATCGCTAACGAATAAGTACGAAAAGGTGGGGAAGAAATAGGGAGAACTGGCATCCCTAGCGCTCTGAGAGGCACGGGGCACCAGCCCTCAAAGTTCAGAGAGCTTGATGTGGCTCTCTGGATGGCGTGGCGCGCCAGAGCCTCACAGCTCAGAGGAACTTTTGTGGCGCTCTGGGAGGCGCGGCTCCCCAGCCCCCTCCCCAGAAAACTCCGAACTTTCTTCTTCGTTTTTCAACTCTAAACCCCCTAATTTCACTTGGTTCTTTCCCCAAACACTTAGAATCATTAATAACCTCAATATACAATAGATTCGACTCGAAATTACACCCAGAAACACGAATCAAATCATCAAGAAACTTCAAAAACACAACCCACAAGAATTCAACGAAACTTTCAACAATGTTCATCAAGAACTCAATTTCTAAACTTTCAAAGACTTAAATTCGCTGAATTGAATCATGGTTGGTGCGTGGGCGAACTAACCCAAATGCAATGTGATCTCACATACCTTGTAGGGATCACCCCCGACGAAATCCACAAGCTAAACTCAATGATCTTGACGAATTTTGCTTCCTCTTCTCCTTTCTCCTCTTTTCTCCTTTCTCTAAGCCCTAGCGTGAAATTCACTTTTCTAAAACTGAATAAAATCTGACTTTACCCCAATTAAACTCCTAAAAACGAATTAGAATAATTAGGTAAGGAAAAGACTAAATTACCCTTCCAAAATCCGGATTAGACTTTCCTTAATCCAATAGCCAACTTCCAAAAGGTATAACTTACTCATACAAACTCGGAATCGTGAAAACTCGGCAGCATTGGAAAGATCATTACAAGAGCTTCCCAACCATATCTAGAAGTACACCTAACTCATCCTGATCTAGGAGTTATGGCTATTTGAAGTTGACCAAAACTCAACTTTTCCTAAATTAAATAATTTCCAGATTTTCATTCTTTCCAAAAATGACTATTTCCAATTATTAGCTTCTTCCTAGTTATTTCAAATTGCGAGATGTTATAATATCTCCCCATTGGGAACATTCGTCCTCGAATGAAATTACTCTTACTAGGATAAGGGTGTAACATCAAGTTCAAACACCCAACAAGCAATTGTAAACAAACAACATGCTCACTCATAATTTAAAGAGTACTAAGAAGAGAATTAGTACCTTGGTCTGCATTTTCTCTGGACTCAAAGAGATGTGGATATCTCTTCTTCATATCATCTTCAGCTTCCCAAGTAGCTTCTTCAACAAATTGGTTCCTACAAAGGACTTTGACTGATGCTACCTCTTTTGTTCTCAACTTGCGAACTTGGCGATCTAGAATCTGAACCGAAATCTCTTCATAAGATAGGCTATCCTTGATCCCAATATCTTCAATTAGTATGATCAATGACGGATCGCCCATGCACTTTTTCAACATGGAGATGTGAAACACTGGATGAACCGCGGCTAACTCTTGTGGTAGCTTCAACTCATAAGCTACTTTGCCAATCCTCTTGGATATTCAGTAAGGTCCAATATACCGGGGATTAGGCTTCCCCTTCTTACCAAATCTTATAACACCCTTCATGGGTGAAACTTTTAGATACACCCAATCATCTACTTCAAACTCTAACACTCTTCTCCTAACATTAGTGTAGGATTTCTGACGACTCTGTGTCGTCTTCAACCTCTCTTGAATCACGTTCACCTTCTCCATCGCTTGATGCTCTAAATCTGGTCCTATCAACCCAGCTTCACCAACTTCAAACCATCCAATAGGAGATTTGTATCTCCTCCCATAATGAGCTTCATAAGGAGCCATTTGGATGCTAGAGTGGTAACTATTGTTGTAGGCAAACTCAATGAGAGGTAGGTGATCATCCTAATTCCCTTGGAAATCAATCACACAAGCCCTCAACATATCTTCTCTGAATAGTGTGCTCTGCTTGCCCATCTATCTGAGGATGAAATGCGGTACTTAAGTTCACCTTTGAACCCAAGCCTTTTTGGAATGACTTCCAAAACTGTGCAGTAAATTGAGCACCTCTGTCTGAAATAATGGAGACCGGAACCCCATGAAGTCTTACCACCTCTTGAACATACAGCTTAGCATAATTTTCTGTTGAATAGGTAGTATTCACCGTCAAAAAATGGGCTGATTTTGTCAATCTATCAACAATCACCCAAATAGAATCATGATGCCTACGAGACCTTGGTAAACCTGTGATGAAATCCATATTAATCATCTCCCACTTCCATTCCAGAAGTTCTATATTCTGAGCCAAACCACCAGGCCTTTGGTGCTCTACTTTAACTTATTGGCAATTTGGGCACTTAGCAACAAATTCTGCAATGCCCTTCTTCACACTATTCCACCAATACACCTCTCTCAAATCACGATACATCTTTGTGGAACCCGGACGAATGGAATATTTGGAGCTATGAGCTTCCTCCATGATCCTCTCTTAGAGTGCATCCACCATAGGTACACACAATCTTTCTTGATATCTCAACACACCACCTCCCCCTTGTTCAAAAGCTAATACTTTTTGCTTATGAGCATTTGCCTTCAATTCAAGCAAAATAGGATATTGGTCTTGTTTTTCCTTCACATCTGACACTAATGAAGATTCAGCCCCATTCATCACCACTATTCCTCTTTCTATGGAATCCAATAGTCGGACTCCTAAGCGTGCAAGTCTATGCACATCTTTTGCTAACTCTCTTTTTTCCTCCTCAGCATGGGCAATTATATACATAGACAACCTACTCAAGGCATCAGCAACAATATTAGCCTTACCTAGGTGATAAATAATACTCATGTCATAATCCTTGAGTAATTCTAACCACTTCCTTTGTCTGAGATTAAGCTCTTTCTGAGTAAATACATACTGACGACTCTTGTGATCAAGGACAGACTAGGATGAAATCTGAGCCAGGTGGGATCTAGGGAAATCTGGTAATGAATGTGGATCTAATTGTGAATTTGATCACATGAGTGGATAGCCAAGACGTTAAGGAGCTTGTATGGCTTTACGAAATCGAATTCAAGCGATTAGAACTCCTGAAACAAATTTTGGCGTGAAGGGATAGTTATAGAACGTCTCAGTTTGAAGGTGTATTGTGAAATAGGATCTTGGAACTCAAATTCTGTGTTTCTATCTTCGTGAAAGCTGTTGTGGCGGGATGGGGGTCCTCCGTGACAGGCCGGTCACGAATTAAGTCAGGGAAAAACTCCAATTTTGCTATTTTCTGCAAAACATCGTTCTTAAGATCTAAGGGACGACCCAGGGTAATTCTTGACAGTTTTCCATGATTTCTAGCGCTAAAGGTAAGGAAATTACTCCCCTAATATGTTTTTCGATTCCAAGAACTTAGAATCTTAGGTAATTATTGGTGGGGAGGGTTTTGGCCTGAAGTTGATGGTGGGAAAAGCCCCAGTTGAGCACTAGGATCTTGGGTTTGGCCTTGGATTGATAGTTTGATTATTATCCGAGTAAATTAGGCCTTGTTTATTGATCCTTGCATTAATTACTTGTTTATAGACTAAGAACAAGCTGAAAGACTTTGGAAAGGTAAGGCTCAAGTTTCTTAGGAGTATTCAGGCTTGGTTTTGAGGTAGGTGATG
The DNA here is from genome assembly GCA_029582605.1 of Solanum gracilifrons. Lineage (NCBI taxonomy): Eukaryota > Viridiplantae > Streptophyta > Magnoliopsida > Solanales > Solanaceae > Solanum > Solanum gracilifrons. The sequence goes on along the minus strand of JAJOOH010014922.1, from coordinate 5,611 downwards.
GTTTGATTTCCTGTTTGTGTGATATATGTCGGTTAATTGCTTCATTGTATTCATACGTGTATGTGAATAGTGAAATGTGAATCGAAGTTAGTGAAATGATTATGTGTGAACAACTACATGCCATGAACTGTTACTTGACCATTTGACTATATGTACTATTCATTATGGTGCGGTTGTGATTGTGGTTGTGATTATTGGATCGGGTGTCACATTCCGACATATATATTGGATCGGGTTTCACTACATACATTGGATCGGATGTCACGTTTCGACACACTAGCTGTTTTGGTGTGGGTTCCATGAGAGGACCACTTGTGATTAAATACGTTCATATCTAATTGCCATTGATATTGGGAAATTGTATGTTGCTCCTAAAATGATAACTGAATTATGCATTAGGTATATGTGTGTTTACTGTGTTGGAATTGCTTGTGTATATTGTGCTTACTGGAGTAGCCGAGTGATCGTACCAGTACACTGTGGTTGTGTACTGATACTGCACTTGCTCATTCTTTGTTGAGTACAAGGCAACTTCAGGCGGCTACTAACATACCTCAGTTAGGAGATCACTGATCGAGATCGGATTCAAGGGTGAGACAGTTCTTCCAGGCTGCCATGGATCCTCTATTGTTTAGTCCATTCTTTTCGGACTCAGAATCTATGGTTAGATTTATTGTATGTTTAGTTTTGGGGTTGCATCCCTTTTTTTCTTAGACTTGTTGATTATTAGAGTTTTGCTACGATGACTTTCAGGTTCTAGGGATTGACTTCCACAATAGTTTGTTCAATTGTTTATTTAAAACTTTTGGAGTTTATGGGAACACCGTTTTTACCCATCAGTTAAACTTGCTTCCGTTTCTTTAAATGTTTAGTTTTTCGGTAAGTTGCTTAGTTGGGTTCTAGTAATGGTTCTCCCACTGGAGGGTTAGTGTTAGTGTCAATTACGACAGGCTGGGTCATGACAACAACAAATAAATATTTATAATCCTCTTCGGTTGTAGTAATCTGAAGATATTAAATCGTCTCATAATTTATAGTCTCAAGATTATAATTTTTTTCTTTTCAATTCCTTCAAAACTTAAAAATAAACTTTTGAGACTTACTACAATCCTCATATTATGGACAATTTCATTACTCCGGATAGTAACAAATTAGCCTTTTCAAAATTCTCAGTCGATTTTGTGTACTCCCACAATTTTTTTCAACACCATTATTATGGTGACCGTCTACTTCAAGAGGGTAAATTATTACTATTGTCATAGTTAAAATTACTACGGGCATGGTTTGTTTCTTGACAACCAACGACAAATTTGTGTCGCCACACAACAATATTTATTTTGGTCATGGCAACAACCTTTATAGCAAAGAATTATTCCTTTATGTTGTCCTTTGGTAGTTCATAATAAAAATATACCACAATATTTGTGATGTACACAAAGTACGTGACCAAATAACCATTTATGTCGAAGTATTTTTTATTTTCTTTTTATTCTCTCAAATATCACGTAGAAGTGAGATGTGACATTTATCCAACCATACATGAACATGTCCTTATCCATATGAACACAGGTCACATTTTCTTCAAGAAATGGACCATAACCATTTGTACATTCTCCATAAGTTTTTTATTAGAAACTCATTGTTATATTTTGACATTACCAAATTTATGTGACTCGCCTCAACACCACTTTACAAGGTCAAATGTACTACCATTTTGTATTCCTTTATTTTGATGGGGGAATTACAAAAAAATTTAATTGGATTGCACCAACAACAATGTGCCCAATAAACTTTTATACCACTTTGATGATTTAAAATTACCTTTACATTTGAAGGACCATCTTAAGAACCCATAATGTTCTTCCTTTTAATTACCACAATGATGACCATTAACATTTGACCACACTAATATTCAAACATTCAATCACCTGTCATCTCTCAAACATATTATAAACTGCTACCACATTCACATAAGAGAATGAAGTAAATTTATTAGGCAGATTTCATGACTTTTAGACAAAAATATATTTGTTTGTGTTAGTCATCCCAATATCATCACTATGGTGCATTACGACATAAAACCCAATGTCTTAACCATATAAAGAATTCTTATGCCATAAATTAATGGGACATGAACCCAACATCTTCTTCTCATGGTATGTCAAGACTTGAATCCAATCTTTTCCCCCTTTTTAGTGCGATAAGATTTAAATCTATCGTCTTATCCTTAAACAATGATATAATAGGCCAAGTGTACTTGAACTCGCCTTCAAACCTTTAAAATATTACCCCACTTTGTAATTATTTGCACAATTAAATTTCAATAACATATGAAATATAATCAAGGAATCGGAGGAGCAACAAACTATTTATATTCTATTTTTATCCTCCAATAAAAATAATATTCAATGCACCTAACCTTTTTAGTGATTCATCAACTTATTGACACACTAAGCTGCTAAACAGTTTTCACCATAAATAATAAATAGATTAAATGTAGACAAACATACACACAAAATAATTGATTGCATTTGTCAACTCCAAAATGAATTCACTAGTGATCAACTTTGTCATTTACTATATTCCTTTACAATTTATTCCTTTTTTTTAACGAGTACCTCAAAAATTTATCACCAATATTTTATTTTGAAATTTAATTTTATAGTTTACAACAAATATTCATATCATCAATTGAAAGTTATAATTTATCCATAAATTTTAACATGAAACGGGATGACAAAAAAAATCATAAATCAACAAGAGGAAAATTGAAACATACTACATGATTTATGTCATGTAATTTGCAATGCACAACATCTTAAGCCTTGAGATACTATTCACAGCAGTACCCAGGAGATGACAGTAAATATTATATTTTCTTGTTCTACGAGAAGAACTTAAAAGTAATCACGAAAATAATATTAGAGACTCATGCTGATAACATGTTATAAAACTATAGCAAAATAAGACAAGAAATATAGAAGTTGAAAGCGATAGAAATTGGGAGACAAGAGAAGAAAGCTTTTCTTATTCTTCCAAGTATTCAAGTGTTCATCAACTCTTCAAGTGTATCCAATATGAACTCTAATGCCTCTATTTATATATTACATAGAGGCATACAAAAGGTTTGTCATAAACATGATATTAACCATGAATGATAACAAGGGGGAAGGTTATGGAGGTTTGAGAGTTACTATACTTTACGATGTCATTACACGTTGAAGTTATGGACATCCACATAAATATATTTACAACAAATTTATCATTTTTGACTCCTATTCATCAAATTAAATCAAATAAATTTTGTGAAGAATGAGGAAGATGATTAATTCTTTCGGATCCTACTCATCGAGACATAATGTATTACCATAATCTTGAGAATTTTCCTATACATACAAATTTCTTCACTCTCCCTTTGCCTCCAATCGTCTTTCATTTCTATTCTCAAACGAACAAGTTATCAACTTCACTGTTAGTTACTTCATCAAATCTCTAGTTTTTTTTGTAAAGAAATAAAAGTCAAGTTCTTGTTTGTTTCAATCATTCTAAGAGTCATCTTTTTATGTTTTTGTTTGTTTTGAGGTTCTTTTTATGTTAATCTGTTTTATTTCCATTAAAATTTACACTCTTAGATCAATTTTTTAATGGGAGTTTTCAGCATCCTTTCTATGTTAGTGATCTTGATCTGTTTTTCCATGACAAAACTTCTACTTTGAGAATTCTAGAAAATATGATGTACGTAGAATATTGATACCATGAGTATATTTATAGTAATCAATTATCATATAGTTTGGTAAGAATGAACTCATGTATAATAAGTAATTTTTCATAAATGGTAATAGAATATTTTGGATACCAATATAGTTAAATAATAAATCAATAGTTGAACCTTCTCTCTCTATGCATTCTCTTTCAGCACATGTTAACTAATGTGCACTGACCATGGGGAAGAGTTAACGCATACCGACCTTGAAGGCGCAAATGGCACAGGAAGCAACACTAGGCAAAGCACATCGTGGAAACAAGGCTCAGACAATTGTACTCCGAGAAAACATTCAAGTTGAAACAGAGTTATTTAACCTAGAAATACCACCAAAGGTGTCACGATCCGTGCCTTCACCCTGAATGTGGCCGACACTCGAGAATCGTTGCTAGCCCTCAAGCGAACCCTTATCCTGGCTGACTACAAGCGGAAGACTAACTCAAGCATACATAAGCATCAAATTAAAAGAAATGTTTTAAAACAGTTTATTGAATCTCAAAACTTTGTTGAATATACTGAGTATGAAACATAGGTTTTAAATAAAATACCTGAAAATAAAAGACTCTTTAAAACTGTTTATAAATGAAGCCTCTACTGTACAAAGATGAGTGTTGAAAAAGACCCACAACTACTTAAAATGCTGCTAATCACTCATAAGCTGATGAGTGGATGAAGTGATCTCAACGGACTCTTGTTGAGGATCCTAAGAACCTGTATTTGCATCATTAAAAGATGTTGGTCGAATGACATCAGTATATTGAATGTACGATTATGTAATATAGTTGAATAACAAATAACTTAAAGAAAGGAATGCAATAGATAACAATATACTCAAGCTGAATGTAGAGAAATAAAGGAGTTAAATCATTTTTAAGCTTTAGAAAATACTTTCTCATCTCTAAACTTAACATAATAAGTGATATATAAAAATACACTTTAACTCTATTGGGAGGTTCTCTAACTGACAACCATCATTATCAGCTACGTGATGATACAACATCTCGTCAACGTTGTCAGAACTATCCTACACCTTCTTGGGGTATAGAACACCTCAACTAAGTGGATCCACTAAGTTATGCTTAAAATCAATAAGGAATCATCTAAAAAGCATGCTCATTTACCCATGTTGATATACATGGTTTATGAGGATTTTGAGTTGTCTGAACTCATCTCCATATCGGTGCTCATACTACACCCAATAATATATATAACTCATGCTCATATGTTTAAAAACATAACTCTTCCTCTGGTTTGAAATAATTGCTCAAACTACTATCACGCCCCGAGCCTACACCCTGGTCGGGACTGGCACTCGAGAACTATTATTGGCCCCAAGCCAACCCTTGGACTGGCTTACTTACTCAGTGGAAGACTTAAAAATAAGAAATATAACTCATGCATAACTTAAGAAATAATATCTTAGCCAAAATGGCGACTAAAGTCATAAACGTATACAACTGAAAGAAAATAAGACTAAAGACTATAACCATCTGTCTATGAAGCCTCTAAAACAAAGAAGGATGTCGGGACAGGACCCCTGATCATCATAACAACTGAAAACTAGAAAGAAAATGATAAAAAGAGTCCTCAGGAATAATAAGAGGCTCATCAACTGACTCTAAGTGCTCAACTGGATCAACGAGGCGCTGGAAGTTGATCCTGGTTACCTTCATCTGCATCATAAGACGATGCAGGCCAACTGGCATCAATACATTACATGTACGAGTATGCGAGTTGGAATGCTAAACATAACATAGGCTTGAAAAGAATCTAAAAGGAACACTTACCTTGGCTTTACTCAACTCCTGAATAACTTAACTCAATATAAAGCAATAAAGCATATGCAAT
>JAJOOH010014921.1:0-10300 GCA_029582605.1 Solanum gracilifrons | reverse complement strand
TATATATATATATATATATATATATATATATATATATATATATATATACACACTTATTTATTGTTTAATTATAATTAAGTCATATTTATTACCATTTTAATTTTTAATTATTAAAATTCATTTAATTGATTTGAAATAAACATTCGGTATCAGATCAGTAACTAAGCAAATAATTTTGACAGAATCACATGCGCCAATATCGTTTAGAAGAAAATTCAAAATAATACAGCCACTTATAGTGGGCAGCTAACATCATTCTCTTGTTTTTTGGCATTTGCCACTTTGAGAAATTAAATTAGCTATTATATGGTCAAACACTCAAAACATTAAAGAAATTAAATGGTATTATCGCTATTGCTCTGGAGAATTAAATTCATTAATGTCGGTAATCATGAAAATCATGTACTTGTAGAATTTCTGAATTAATATGTTTTTCTTTTCCCTTTGACAAGAGTGATTTTTTATTTTAAAAAATGGTTTTAAGTTTTACAATATAATGATATTTGACTAAAAACAAAGTTTTAAAAAGGATAATTTAAATGAGAAAATCAAAACCAAGAAAAATATAACAAATTGCAATATTTATAACTTCCAAATACAATTGAATTTGTTCTTGATCTTTGAACACCTAAAACTTGTTTTGAAATTGTTCGAATTCTAAATCAGTAAGGCGTTGTTGGATGGCTCTGAATACTTCTGATTAGGGGTGTACAAAATCAAACCGAAAACCGAACCAAATCGCAAATCGAGTCAAATCGAAAAAAAAAACTCGGCTAGTAGTTTGGTTTGACTTGGTTTGGTATTGAAAAAAAAACTCGACTATATTTGGGTTGGTTTGGTTTTAATTAAAAAAAACCAACCCGAGACCAAACCAACCCGACATTATATATGTAATTTTAAAATTTTCTTTTTATACATAAAAAATTTACTTTGATATAATTTTAAGTATTTCTTATACTATTTCATAGTTTTTATCTTTTAATATATTATTTCAAGTTTAAAACTTAGAATTCGGAATGGTCCATTAAAGATTATAGTTCATAGTTGTTGATAATTATAATAAAACTTAAATCAAAATCAAATTAATACTAACGCAAAAAGAAAATCAATTCAACACTAAGAATGACAATAATATTAAATATTTGTTCTTTAGTTTTACATTGGTTTAGACAATTAAAATACATAATTTAATTTTAATTTTCCTTAAATATTAAGTAATGTAACTAGCTAATACTTATTAAACTTATTTTAGCATGATTTAGTACTTTTAAATTATGATCATTTTCATTATGACTTTGCAATATTTATTTTATATGATGATTTCATTATTATTTTTTATTGAATATTTTTTTGTCATCAGTACTCATATCATATTTTGTGTTATTTTTTTTAAGAAACACCTTAGATAGTTGTATTTTGGTTGGACTAAAGAAATATTTGGAGCACAAGTTAATTATATGTTTGTATGCAAACTTTACCGAAAAAATCTAAAAAAATCCGAGGTTTATTAGTTTGGTTTGATTTATCAATTTAAAAATTCGACACAATGGTTTGGTTTGGTATTTGAAAAACCCGAACCAACCCGAGGTTGAAAAACTCGAAAAAATCCGAATTTTATTAGTTTGGTTTGGTTTATAAATTTAAATTTTTTACACAAATAGTTTGATTTGATATTTGAAAAACCCGAACCAACCCGATCATGTACACCCTTACTTCTGATCAATAAAACACCAAGAATAGGAAATATAATTATGTATAGTAAATTTGAATCGAGACACTAAAAAGGTTATGATGAGCACTTTCAGAATCACTATTTTTTTACATTTTAGGAAAGAAATGTTCATTATTGTTTTAGTGCAACTTGTAAAGAGATTCTTGAATTATTGTTCTAGAGAGCTATCTTTTGCCTTTTTGTTGTGACTAGCCAATGGATCCTTAGGCTTCACAAGAGGTAAAATTTCATTAACAAGATTAGTGTTCTAGTCATGGGACTAGTTCTAGAGTATAACGGTGAAATTAAGCAAATATTCTATAAAAGTAAAATTATTCAAATATATACCTCTTTACATTCATATCCTACTAAATAATTATACTATATACCCCTCCTTCCCCAACTAATTTCGCTTAAATGATACTAAATCATTATCATATATTGTATTGGTATCATTAAGGCTGATAATTTTGCTTAACTGATACTAAATCAGTATCATATACTGTATTGGTATCATTAAGGCTGATAATTTTACTTAATTGATACTAAATAGGTATATATATATATACCAAAACAGTATATGATACTGTTTTAGTATAAGTTAAACGAAATTTATCAACCTTATTAATGATACCAATATTGTATATTATACTGATTTAGTATCAGTTAATTGAAAATTATTAGCCTTAATGAATGGAGGGTATGAGATGTAATCATTTATGAGAGAATGGGTAATTCAGAATTTACTTTGAGTTTGGGTATGAATTTGTAATTATTTTAGATTTTTTGGCCCATTTATATTGTTTTCCCTTTATAATTCTTATACTTGTTGAAATAAAACCTTTTTCCTTTCAATATAACAAAAAGATTAGTGTTTTATTTTTTTTTCGCGAAAAAATTAGTAAATTCTATTTCTCAAAACATAGCAGTATTTTTTTCTTTCAAAATTCAATATATACATTGTAATTTGTATGTACATTCTTTCAAATTATAGATAATACATTATATACGTGTTCATACAATATCAATGTATTTATACTGTTACATTATATATACAATAAATATATACATTATGTGTGCACATACAAGAATTGTGCCTACAATTTAGTAATAAGTGTATTATGTATATCTCCTTAAAATGTAAAATATAACTATTTTATGAGCAATTCCTCCGTAACACCCTAGAAAAAAATTTCGAACTAAGACTTGAACCATCCTTCGTTGTGAGTAGGATTTTACCGAGGAATTTAAAATTTCTTAAGTGTTAAGGTCACTAGATGTAGCACCTTGAGTTCCAAAAAGAATTAGATTGGAAATAGCAAAATTTGAAATTTTGCAAGTTAAGCTAAGTATGAGTTTTGGGTCGACTTCAAACGATCATAACTCCTAGCTCAGGATGAGTTAGGTGTGCTACCAGATACCATAGGAAAGATCATTTAATTATATTTCCAACGCCACCGAGTTTGCTAAGTTTCGAGTTTGGATGAGTGAGGTATGACCCTTTGAAGTTAGGCTGTCCAGTTAAGGAAAGTAAGCCGAAAATAGTGAGGGATATTTTGGTCTTTTCCTTACCCAATCAGATTTAATTCATTTTTAGTAAGGTTTTAAGGGTCTAATCCTATTAGGTTCAGTTTTATAATCCTAAAATTAGCCTAGGGTTTTAGTTGGGAGTTCAAGAAGAGAAAAGAAGAGAAAAGAGGAGAGGATCAAGCGTTCGTCGAGATGCTTGCGTGTTGTAGCGGATTTTCGCCATGGGTTTGATCCCTAAGAGGTATGTAAGCTTCCATAGTGTTGGGTTTGTTCACCCACACACCAAACATGTTTATTTTTAGCACAAATTTCATTCTTGAAGTTGAAAGATTTGAGTTCATGATGAGTTCTTGATAGGTGTTCTTGAAGTTCATTCTAAATCTTGTTGTGTTGGGTTTTGGATGATTTCTTGAGATCAAAGTGAGTATTTTTATGGATGTATTGAGTAGATTAGAGTGTACTTATGTTAAGTAATCAATTCTAATTGATTGGGGAAGAAACCATTCGATTCTAGGTGAAATAGGGTGAGAAAACGAGAAAAGAAACTTGTTGAATTTTCTGGGTTGGGGCCTGGCGCGATGCGCCTGCCAGAGCGCCCCAAACCCACCTCTGAAGTTTAGGGGCTGGCGCCCCGCGTCACCCATAGCACCAGGGTCGCCTGCCCCACCTAGTTTGTCGTCGGTTTGCCCCGTTTGAGTTCGTTTAAAGTGCACCTTCACTCCTTTTCGATTCTAACTACTCTAAGCTACTTCTAAACACCTAAACTCATTCCTAAAATGATCATAACCTTGAATTCATAATTCAAATTCAAGGTAGAGTTTAGAGTTAAGATTTAAGTTTTGAGAATTCTTTCGAATATTCTAAGAAAGTCCTTTTGAGTTCTTTGAGGAGTCTTCTATAACTTCTAGTAACTTGTTTCAAGACTCAAGTAAGTGAGAATGAGAGTGAGGAGAATGTATTCATGAGTGTACACTATCACCTAGATCCTTCACATCATGAAACATAACTCTTGAATTCATAATTCACATTCAACAAAGAGTTAAAAGTAGAGTTCAAGAAAGCCATTGAGTTCAATTGTGAATCCGTTGAGATCAACCATCGATTTGAACTAAGTCTTGAGGTAGTAAGTAAGAGAATGAGAAGTGTCGTATACACGAGTTCCATGTAGTTTGTAGACCTTCGAATCAAGTCGTTCATGCCCATAAATTCCGCATGAACTTCATAAGTTGAGTATCTATGAGAGGAGTAATATCTCCAAGTTCTAAGCCTTTAAGTGTTGAGTTTCTAACCCATTTGAGATTATAATCCTAATCATGGAACTATTACCTATTACCCATGAAGTCCATGAGTTGAGTTGTTCATGCCCATAATTCTGCATGAACATTATAAGTCGAACAGTCTTGAAATGAGAAGTATTTTTGAGTCCTTGAGTTGGTCGTTCATGCTCATAAATTCCGCATGAACCCTCTGAGTTGAGCATTCTTGAAGTGAGTAGTATTATTGAAGTTCTTGAGTTCCAGGTATTGAGTTCTATCTATGGTTATTGAAAACCTTGCATTGAGTCGTTCACGTCCATAATTTGGTGTGAACCATATTTTAAGAAGTCTTTTACAAACGTTTTAACTTTATTTTAAGACTTAAGTTTTGAGTTAAGCAAAGAGTAAAAAGTAAAGAGTTGAGTTCATTTCTTCAAAAGAGTATATCGGGACTATGTATTCCCAAAGAGTAAATGCTTTCACATTTAAACAAGAAAGGAAACTGAGATTTCAAAAGAGCATTTGAGCTAGTTTTTCAGTAAAGCGGAAACGATGATTTCCAAGAGAGCTTTTAAGCTAAGTTTTGAGTAAGTATCTCAAACCAAAGAAAGAGTTTTATTTTAATAAACATATGAGCTAAGTACGTTTTGGGAGTAGTATTAAGCACCGATATGGGGATGCGAGTTCAGATAACTCAAGTCTCTATAAACCATGTAGCCATCATGGGTATTAAAGAGTCATACTTTTTAGATGATCACATAAGTTAAGCTAGTGGATCCACTAAGTTAAAGCATTCTATATGATGGCAAAGTATATGACAGTTTTGGCAGTGTGGGCAAGACGCTGTATCACCACTTAGGCTCAAAGTAGTGGTTGTTAGTTAGAGAATCTCCCACATAAACTATATTACTTTATTATATAAGTAAAGTTGAGTTTGTTATTGCATTTTCGTTAACGAACTAAGTTACTTTTACTGTTTTATAAATTTTTCCATATATTGCATGTGTATTGTTGCTCTATATTGAGTTGAGTATCCAGAGTTCAGTACCTAGAGTCGAATATCATATCTTTGAATTGTGTATCTAATCTTCTGAGTTGAGTAAGTTTGAGTAGTTTTGAGTATTCCTTGAGTATACCTCTGAGTTGAATATCTTATCATGAGTTGAGCTATGTTTCTTTGAGTTGAGTGAGTTGAGAATAGGTAAGTATGTTTCTTTTGTATCAAGTTTCGAGCTTATGTTATGCTTTAGAATTCCTCTTACATGCTCGTATATTCCACGTACTGAGCCATTTGGCCTGCATCTTCTCATGATGCAGACACAGTTATTCAGGATCATCAACAAGAGATTCGTTGATATATCCGAGAGTTCGAGTTAGCTATGGTGAGCCTCCTTATTTTCGGAGGATTTCATTTACCTTTTAGTTTAGTCAGGATGCCGTGGGTCTTGTGCCGACTTTCATCTTTATCAGTTAGAGGCTTCATAGATAGTCAGTATAGTTGAGAAGTCTGCATTATTTGTTTATTTTATTAAAAATTTCAAAGACTTAAGTTGCCAATTTTGGAGCGAGTTGAATATATTTTATTATTCAGAGTTTTCATTTGAGTTAAAGTTTTAATGTAAGTTTTATGAACTTTTATTTCAGTTTTTAAGCTTTGTTTGTGATCTTAGGCATATTTATATGCCTAAGTAGTCGAAATTGGCCCACGAAGTGATGATGTTTGATGACGATCTTGAGTTATTAGCTTGATTTTTAGTTTAACTTGTGATGATTGCATACTTATACATGTGATTAGTTGTTTCAGGAAATCTTTACGGAATATGGATTGGGAATATGGAAGAAGGAGCAAGGCAATGCAGGAAAATGGCTAAGGCAAAAAAAAAAACCACTAGTGGCTGGCGCACTGGTTGGCGCGGCGCGCCATTAGTGGTACTTCAGAGAACCTTTTGAGGCGTACTGAGGGGCGCGACGCGCCAAAAGGGAAACTTCAGAGGCGCTGCCCAGGCGCTCTGTTTGGCGTGGCGCGCCAGGAACTAAATGACTGAAGAAACTTTGAGCGCGATAAGGGCCGCGACACGGCACCTGTTTTCCAATTTTTCGAGATTTTAAATATTAATTAGGAGTCCTTATTTGTGTAGGATTGGTTCGCAACTTCCCCAACTATTATAAATAGATTCTTAGGCCTCCATAGTTAAGGGGGGACATTTTTGTTGAGTGTGCAAGGGCAAGAATTCAAGTTTGTAATCCTTTAAACTCTTCTATTTTTCCGAATTTGGTATGAACGTTTATCTATTATTGATTTCTAATAGCATAGCTAGCTAACCGCCCTAGTTCTGGGGCTGTAGCTATGAATTATGTGTTGAATGTTTGATGCTTTATGAATTGATTTTCGGTTGTCAATCCAAATTACTTCTATATTCTTGTTTTACTATTTTATGCTTGCGCACCATAAAATAAATCTAGTGTCTAATCTTAAAATCGAACGAGGAGGGATTAGATAGACCAGAGAATATAGAGAGCTCGGTCCACCCATTAAATTGAGGTGATTAGTGTTCAGGAGTGACGCCCAAGCGAACACCTTGCTTGGTTACGAAATAGGATGAAATATACATGCTCGCCAATTAGTTTATTTATCCTCGCTCAACGATGTAATTAGATGGCTAACTGGGGTAGGCGGCGAGAGGCAAACCACCCGGACCATACTATCAACCCTATAAACCAATAATTTGACAACTGAAGTGAATTCTAAGCCAATGATATGATGCATGATATTCAATGTATGCTGCAACCCTGGAATTGTTTTTAAACTTGCTTGAATAATATTAACAAAGTCGTTCACTATAGGTTACTTTTATTTAGTGCATAATTATTAGTAGTTACTTAACTAAATCATCAACTCTTGAAAAGGTTATTTGGTTACTTTTAGTTGTAGAGTTAAGTGAATATAAGTTGATCATAAGTCCCTTGGGAACGATAACTCGTTTCTTAAATAATCTATACTACTTGTGCGACCACGTACACTTGCGTGTATTTTGGGGAGCAACAGTATGCTTGAATCAGTTTTCCGCTTGTAGTCAGCCAGGATGAGGGTTCGCTTGGGGACTAGCAATGGTCTTCGAGTGTCGGCCACGTCCAGGGTGTAGGCTCGGGTCGTGACATCCTCTTTATTATCATAGACATCAAAATTTTGTAAGACTCTATAAGATGAGTTCTATTTCAGTTAGGGTTCTTGGAGATTATTTTACCATAAAATCTAGCTCATACCGATATAAAGGTAATATATTCCTTTGAAGAGGCATCTCAAATATCTCATAAACTCTTGGGTACTCATAAAGAGATCAGGAAGAGTGACATATTTTGATCTCTCTATAGATATCTCTTTTTATGAAGATCTCAAGAGTTTACGAGATATTCATAAAGAGAGATATCCATAAAGGGATCAAAATATGTCAGACTCTTCTTGATAATCAAATGCTTCAAGATCCTTTCATGGAGATCAAATTCAAATCATTCTAGTTCGAGAACTATGTGGCCCTTGAATTAGAGAAAAGAATCAATGGATAAATAATTTGTACCCACATATATTTATCAATAATTTTTTTTTTTCATATTTTATTTATTATTGCAATTTATTTTCTATTACTTTAAAATTTATTGCAAAACATTAGAAATATATATTAATCCACTTAGGCTTTAAGTTCTTATACCAATTAAAGGCATTATTTTTCAAACAAACAAACTACTTGATAAGAAAATCATCATGTGTGCCACCGATATTACAAGTGTACGCACACCTATATAATATAAACATGTCTTTCAAGCTTTATATTTGTTTTTTTTTTTGCCCCAATAATTTATACAAAGATATTTTTTATGAGAAAATATTTTTTTTTTTTATGAGAAAATAAATTTATTATGAGAAAATCTGGCTAAATAATGAATGCTGGTAAGGGTGCACGTTCTAGTGGACCTATTTCTTTGTCTATTCTATCTACATTATTGTCTTCTCCATGAAATGGGAGTTGGAGAAACTTCATTATCTCTACCATTTTAATTTTACTCTCTTCCTTTAATTTTTTTGGTCTCTTCCTTCAGAGTTTGTTGTCTGTCGGATATATGTATGAAGTTGAAGTTTTGTTTCGACATGTAATTTGATTTTTTATTAAATTGTATATTTTTTCGTAATCATGTAGACTCTGCATGTTGTGAAAACTATCATATATTCTCAATTATTATACAATCTTATCAAATAAATAAATCAGAGTTTATAAATAAATTATCGAAATAACTTAAGGCACTGCATGGATAAACGCATATCTCGATGTTCTTTTTATAAATACTTATTTGTGATTACAATCTTTCAAATACACATAATTTTATAAAAATTCACTAGTCAACAATAGTAGTAATTAGTTATTCTTAAATATGATTTTTATATATGGTACGGACAATTTCTTCACCCCGAGCATGAGTCATTTTTATATATATAAAATTTAAAATGATGGGTATTTTTCATAGAATTATAAACTTATGTATCACGTTTTACAATCATTTTTTTATAAAAAAAATATGATTTGAAAATCTCAAATCATAATTTCAAATTGTGTATGATAATACTGATTTGAAATCATAATTTCAAATTATGATATGAAATTACATGTCCAAATCCAGACTAAATGTGAAAAAACTGCTACTGCAAGTAGACGAAAGTGGGAAAAAAAATTAAATTTATGATCTATAGTTTTTCAAGAAGGATTAAAAAAATAACTTACAGAAAATCCACTAGTTTATGAGATAATTACTTAGATTCTTGTTAGTTTATAATAATACAAAGCTTATCAGATTTTTTACTTGAGATACATGTATTTGACGCGTCTGGATACGTCTAGATACATGTATCTCAGTTATATGTGGTCAAAATTAAATGTAATTTGTTCTAGATACATTGTATCTAAGTGAATTTATATATATCGTACTCACTCGCTCGCCTCTCTCCTGTTTCGCTCGCCTCTCTTCTATCTCAATCGCCACTCTCTTATCTTTCCCGCTTCTATCTCTATCTCTATCTCTCAAGCCAAGTACATATATCTAGCTAGTATTTCGGATACATATATCTAGTATGATTCACATATATCTAGAAATCGCGCTCGCCTCCTCCTATCTCACCCGCTTTTTCTCCTTCTCTCACTCGCCTCTCTCCCTATTTTTGATGTATATGGTAAAGTAAAGACACATATCTAGATATATCTATCTTGAAATCTGATATGAAATTTTTAATTAGTGCCAATAATATAGAAATGGATCTTGAGCCCAGGGCAGCCTGTAAGGCTTGGCCAGTGAGGACATTCCCTAACCCCCTCCCCCCCGCCCCACCCACCCCTAACCCAACATTTGGAGTCCCCAATACATAACATATAATTTATATAAATAAATTTGTTACTATATATTTTGTTATTATTGTTTGAGGTTATTTTATACCAATAAATTCATAAATAAATTATGATAATTTCTTCCCTCATTGGTTGCTATATTTGTTTCACCCTTCAAGTTAATTTTTATCCTTTTTTATATAGGAACTAAGTTATAAATATATACATCGATAGCATAATAAATTTCTTTTTCAATCTTCTCTGAAATTGCATGAACACAAAAGCATTCATGCACCAATTTCCTTTTCGTTTTAATTTCAACATACTATATTGATTTTTTTATAATTTAACTTAATAGAATAAATTACCATTATCATTCAAATTGGTAGAAATTTGATATATATATATATATATATATATATATATATATAGGG
>JAJOOH010014917.1:0-12853 GCA_029582605.1 Solanum gracilifrons | reverse complement strand
AACTCGGAATTGAGCAAACTCAGTGGCGTTGGAAAGATCGTTCCAAGGGATTTCCAAACATAACTGGAACTACTCCTGGATCATCCTGAGCTAGGAGTTATGACTGCTCAAAGTTGTCCAAAAACTCACTGATTTCCACACTTGGCCGAATTTCCAGATTCTGAATTTTTTTCCAAAAATGACTACTTCCAATTTCAAGCTTCTTCATATTCATTTTAAATTGTCGGATGTTACAACAGCTGAAGTGGCGGATGTGTTGAAGTTATCTCTTACTTCATTTTCAACGACAACAACTAGAGCAGATAAGGAGTTTCGCTCTTGGCCATATCAACAATGTCGACAAAGTCCAGGTCCAGTGATCTATATTGTTATATGGCCATCGACAGTGGTAACCACGTAAGATATGAGAATCTTTTAAGTGTTGAGTTCTCATTAATATCGAAGATGTTAAGTTTTAACTTCCCATGTGAAATTTATGCTAGATTTGCCTTAATGTCGGGTTGATTTAATCTTAAGACACCTAAATATCTCACCGGATGCTTTGGTATCTGGTTCTAAGATGAAAAACTTCTTCACGAATAGAGCTAAATAGCAAGACAAAATGATTCACACCAAAAAAGTATTGTTAAGTAAAACCTCGCCCTAATGGAATGTTTCAATTGATCTTTACCTTTGGGGTAATACTTAGGGTGATTAATAAGTTAAAGAAGGATATGGTAAGACATATTCAAATTATTCAATGGTCGTATTTTAAGTTTTTAATCCAAGCAAGTTGTACGATAAAAGTCAGCAAAAGTTATCGCAAGTTACTTTCATAATCATTCAGAAGATTTGGGTCAAATGTCCTAGAGCTTTTCTCCCAATATATAAAGAGTTGGAGGGCCTACAACCTATCAAATCAAAGGTATACGAGTCCAATTTCCAATGCATTAAACCTGACCTTCTGTCTATACAACTTCAGAATAGAGAGATATTTACTGTAACATCTCGCAATTTGAAATATCTAGGAAGAAGCTAAGAATTGGAAATAGTCATTTTTGGAAAGAATTGAAAATCTGGAAATTTGTTTAGGTTAGGAAAAGTGAGTTTTTGGTCAATTTAAAACGGTCATAACTCCTATATTAGGATAATTGAGGTGTAATTTCAGAAAGCTCTTGGAATGATCTTTCCAACGCCACCGAGTTTGCGCGATTCCAAGTTCGTATGAGTAAGTTATGCCCTTTGGAAGTTGGGTTGTTGGATTAAGGAAAGTCCAAATCCAGATTTTTGAAGGGTAGTTTGGTCTTTTACTTACTGTAACATCTCGCAATTTGAAATAACTAGGAAGAGAATTATAATTGGAAATAGTTATTTTTGGAAAGAATTTAAAATCTGGAAAATTTGTCCAAGTTAGAAAGAGTGAGTTTTGGTCATTTTCAAAAGGTCATAACTTCTAGCTCAGGATGAGTTAGGTATATTTCTAGATATGATTGGAAATCCCTTGGAATAATCTTTCCAACACCGCCAAGTTTGGACAATTCTGAGTTCGGATGAGTGAGTCATGCCCTTTGGAAGTTGGGCTGTTGGAATAAGGAAAGTCCAATCCGGATTTTTGAAGGGTAGTTTGGTCTTTTCCTTACCTGATTTATTTAAATCATTTTTAGTAAATTAAGTGGGGTCAAAAAATTGAGTTAGTTCAGTTTACGCTTTTGAGAAATAGAGTTAGGTCTTTTGGAGAAAGAACGCAAGAGAAAAAAGAAGAGGAAAAGCAAGATTCGCCAAGAACGATCGATTTTGGTTGTGGATTCGCCAAGGAATTGATCCTACAAGGTATGTGAGTCTCTCATAGCGTTGGGTTCATTCACCCACGCACCAAGCATGTTTAATTCAGTGAAATTCGTCCTAGAAGAGTTGGAAAATTGATGTTCTTGACAAATATTCTTGACTTCGAATGTTGTTAGTGAATTAGGACGAATTGAGAAGTTTATGAAATCCTTACATTGAGTTTAGGGCTGCTTTGAGTTAGTTTCTTGAGTATACATGCTGGGCATCGGGATTTAAAACGAATTTGAGGAAGATAATCGAATTTAGGTGGTTTGAGGCTAAAAAATGAAGAAGGAAAAAGTCGAGTAAGGTTCATGAAACAAGTCCGCGATGCGGACTTGTTCCCCCTGTGAACAAAAATCTGCTCCGCGTCACGGAGAGGACGCGGACTCCACTGTCTCAAAAATAATTTCGCGAGCATTTATTTAGGAGCATCTTCGCGTCGCGGACTTGTTCCAAGACGGTGATTTCGTAACTTTTCTTAAGTTTAGCTATTCGAAATCATTCCTAAACATCAAGAGACCTTTCCTATCACAAATCATAATCCTTGAATCCATAATTCAATTCAAGTGAAGTTAAGAGTCAATTCAAGTGAAGTTAAGAGTCAAGTCAAGTGAAGTCGTCAAAGTTTTCAAGGGTCTTTTACAAACGTTCTAACTTTGTTTTAAGACTTAAGTTTCAAGTTAAGCAAAGAGTAAAGAGTTGAGTTCATTTCTCAAAAAGCTATTAGGGAACTAAGTATTCCCAAAGAGTTTATAAATGTTTTCACAGTTAAACAAGAAAAGGGAACATCGATTCCAAAAAGCTTTTAAGCTAAGTTTTGAGTAATTATCTCAAACCAAAGAAAGAAGTTGTTTTAAAAATATATGAGCTAAGTATATTTTGGGAGTAGTATTGAGCACCGATATGGGGATGCGAGTTCATATTAACTCAAGTATCCATAAACCATGTAGCCATCATGGGTATTAATGGGTCATACTTTTTAGATGATCACATAAGTTAAGCTAGTGGATCCACTAAGTTAAGTAGTTCTATATGAAGGCAAAGTATAGGACAGTCTGGCAGCGTGATGGTAAAAACGATGTATCACCACTTAGGCTCATAGTAGTGGTTGTCAGTTAGAGAAACTCCCACAGTAGTAATTTCATGGTTCCTCAAGGGGTTCTGCTTAGTATGAATGGGGTTATGGGACTTCATTCATGCATTGCACAAGTAGACTTTGAGAGGGAGCATGGTATGTTTTTATAATATTATGATGATGATTTTGACGTCATGTTTTAAACAGTTTTCCTTTTTTTTATATTGCATTTGTTTTAAACTGCATTATAATGAAATGTGTTCAATTAAGTATTCATGAGTTGAGAAGAGCCAAGGTAAGTGTTTCTTTCATAATCTCTTTCGAGCCTATGTTTGTTAGCATTCCAACTCGCATACTCGTACATTCAATGTACTGATGCCAGTTGACTTGCATCGTCTTATGATGCAGACACACGTAACTAGGATCAGCATCCAGCGCCTCGTTGATCAGGTTCAGTACTCCGAGTCAGTTGGTAAGCCTCATTGCATTCTGGAGGACTCTTTTATCATTTGCTTCCTAGTTTTTAGTTGTTAGGATGATCGGGGGTCCAGTCCCGACATCCCTCTTTGTTTTAGAGGCTTCATAGACATATAGTATTAGTTCTTTGGTCTTATTCATTTCAGTTATACACGTTTAAGACTTGAATTTCCATTTTTGGCTAAGTGATTATCTTTTAAGTTATTGCATGAGTTATATCTCTTGTGTTTAAGTCTTCCGCTAATTAAGTAAGTCAGGCCAAGGGTTCGCTTGGAACCAACAATGGTTTCTCGAGTGCGGGCCATGTCCAGGGTGTAGGCTCGGGGAGTGACACTTACCCTTTTATTTTAATTAGTTTTTGGTAATTACTTGGGGGTTTGAACTGAACTTAGTCAGTTTACGCTTTTGGAAAAAGAGTTAGGGTTTTGAGAGAAGAGAAAAGAGGAGGAGAAAGAAGAAGAACGTTCAAAATTCGTCAAGATCGTCAAGTTTGACTTTTGGATTTCTTCGGGGTGATCCCTACAAGGTATGTGAGATCACAGAGCGTTGGGTTAATTCACCCATGCGCCAATCATGATTTATTTAAGTGAATTTAAGTTCTTGAAAGCTTAGAAATAGTGTTCTTGAATGGGTTTGTTGAAGTTCCATTAGATTCTTATTACGTTGAATTCGTTGAGGAATTGTTTTATCCTAATCTGTGATTTTAGGTTTTATTTTGAGTAGAATCTGATGTACTTTGATCATTTAATTGATTCTAAGTGTTGGGTAAAAGAACCCACGGAGTTTAGAGGGTTCAGAGCTGAAAAACGAAGAAGAAATTTTGTCGAACGAAATTGGGAGGTGGTGGCACGTCGCGGAGCTGGTTCCCAGAATTGGGAATTTTCGTTTCGTGTCGCGGAGCCGACACAGAGTCTTTTTCCTTAAAAGTGATTTTCGAAACTAAATTTTAAAAGCTTCTCCTCTTTGCGGTCCCACCCTTAAATATTGATTTTTGGTCTTTTCTCATGTTTAGCTATCTAAAATCATTCCTAAACATCATGAGATCTTTTCAATCACAAATCTTAATCCTTGAATCCATAATTCAATTCAAGGATCAGTTTAGAGTCAAGTCAAGATCAGTTAATAGTCAAGTTAAGATAAGTTCTTAAAGTTTTCCAAGAGTCTTTCACAAATGTTTTAACTTTGTTTTATGACTTAAGTTTTGAATTCAGTAAAGATGTAAAGTTGAAGTTATTTTCTTCAAAGAAGTATATGGGAACTATGTATTCCCAAAGAGACTTAAAAATGTTTTCACATTTAAATAAGAACGGAAACTGAGATTTCCAAAGAGCCTTTGGGCTAATTTTCATAAAAGAGTAATAGCTTTCTAAATGAAGCAAGAAGGGAAACTGAGATTTCCAAGATAGCCTTTGAGCTAAGTTTTTGAGCACTAATCTCAAATCACAGAAGAAGTATGTTTGTTTAAAAACATAAAAGCTAGTATATTTTGGGAGTAGTATTGAGCAACGAATTATGGGTGAGCATGAGTTCAGATAACTCACGTCTCCATAAAACCATGTAGCCACCATAGGTAGAAAAGGGCCATACTTTTTAGATGAACCCTTTTCATAATAGACTAGTGGATCCACTTAGTTAGTTAGGTCTTATACCCCTGGCAGGGTATAGAATGCGCTGGCAGCGTGAGGAAGATCGTTGTATCATCACTATAGCTCTTAAGTGATGGTTGTCGGTTAAAGAAACTCTCACAACAGTACTTTGTATTTTTATATACATTTATTTATTTGTATTTTTATATACATATCAGAGTTATTTGTATCTTTGCATACACACAGAGTTGACATCATGTTTTAAACAACTTTTATTTATATTGCACTTGTTTTAAACTGTTTTATATTGAAATGAGTTCAGTTATGTTGAGTTGAGTTGAGCCAGGTAAGTTCTTCAGTTCCTTTCAGATTCTTTTCAAGCCTATGTTATGTTTAGCATTCCAACTCGCATACTCTTACATTCAATGTACTAATGCCAGTTGGCCGGCATCGTATCATGATACAGACACAGGTAACTAGTATCGACATTCAGCGCATCGTTGATCCAGTGAGAAGTTCAGAGTTTATTGATGAGCCTCTTTGTATTTCGGAGGATCCCTTTTGTTTGCTTTTAGTATTAGATATTAGGAGGTCGTGGGCCTGTCCCAACATCCATCTCAGTTGCTTTAGAGGCTGCATAAATAGTCAGTCAGATGTTAGTTCATTCGTCATCATTTTGTTATTGACTTATGTTCAGATTTGACATGCTATTTTGGCTAAGTTAAATGTTTACTTGCTATTTTGGCTAAGTTAAATGTTTATTTTCAAAACATTATGAGTTCAGTTTGAGACAGTTAAGTTGTTTAGCATTTGAATTCCTTTCTTATTGCATATAGTCTTTCGTTGTGTAAGTAAGTCAGGCCAAGGGTTAGCTTAAGGCAAACAATGGTCTTCGAGTGCCAGCCACGTCCAGGGTGTAGGCTCGGGGTGTGACAAACTTAGTATCAGAGCACATAGTTCAAGAGTCCTATGGAGTCTATAAAGCCATGTCTGTAGAGTCCTATTTATCGGTGTGAAGCGCGCCACATCTATAATTAGGAGGCTGCAACATTTAGGAATTCCTTTACTTTTTTCATATTCATTTTGTGCATTAGAGTTTATCTCTAAAAAGTTTCTTTCTAACTCGTACTTACGTGTAACCAATTGTGAGATGTGCTATGTTTGAGAATACTTTCATGAGGCGTTTCTTTCCCCGTGAGCTAAGAGAAGCAAATAGATGGTTGCCGACATGAGGAGCAGATGAGTATATTTGTTGTTGGGTTGCCTCTTACGTCAGATAAGGAAAGTAAGGCATCCATGCTGATAGGTGACATGGACATAGCAGGGCTGATGATCCATGTGCAATAAGTTAAAGAGGACAAGATGAATGATACAAAAGAGTTTAAGAATAAAAGGTCTAAGGCATCACGAAATGAATCCAGGCAGCAAAAGAGTAATGTGAGCCGGTCTTCTTTCCAACATAAGCAGAAAGGACCTGCTCCATCATCTGCTAGTGCACCTGCACCAAGGAACAAATATGAGTACAATAGTTAGAATTCTCAGAACTTCAGAGCTAGACATGCACATTCGCAAGGTAGTAAGGCACAATGGGGTACTAAGACTCCTGCATGTGTTAAGTGTGGTAGGAGCCATTCAGGGATGTGTCGTGATGACTCCACTAGTTGCTTCAAGTGTGGCCAGAACGGCCATTTTATGAGAGAGTGTCTTAAGAGCAGACAGAGTAATGGTAATGAGGGCAATAAAGCCCAGTCTTCTTCAGTTGCTCCACCAGACAGAGCTGCATCTAGATGAGCGACTTCAGGGGCAGGCGGAGAAGTAAATTGTCTTTATGCTATCACTAGTCACCGAGAGCAAGAGGATTCACCAGATGTTGTCACTGGTATGATCCAAGTGTTCAGTTTTGATGTTCTTCCAAAGAAACATCTTGAGCCCTTCAGGGCTTTTACACTTGTTGGTCATTCTATTATAACAGAAAGAAGTCTATCGTGATTGTTCCATTTTCGTCAATCACAATAGTACCATGGCTGATTTAGTTGAGTTAGACATGGCAGATTTTTTATGTCATTCTTGGTATGGACTGCCTTCATGCCTGTTATGCCTCAGTTGATTATAGAACTTGAGTAGTCAAGTTCCAGTTTCCAGTGAACCAGTTATAAAAGTTGAAGAGCAATTCAGCAGTGCCTAAGGGTTGTTTTATTTCGTACCTTAAGGTGAGAAAGTTAGTTTCCAAGGGGTGTGTCTAACACTTAGTCCGAGTTAATGACTCTAGTGTTGAGATACCTCATATTCAGTCAGTTTCAGTAGTAAAAGAGTTCCTAGAAGTCTTTCCAGATGATCTTCCCGGAGTCCCTCCCGAGAGAGATAGACTTCGGTATAGATCTTCTTCCAGATACTCGTCCTATATCTATTCCGCCATTTAGAATGGCACCGGCAGAGTTGAAAGAACTTAAAGAGCAGTTAAAGGATTTTTTAGATAAAGGCTTTATTCGACCAAGTGTCTCACCTTGGGGCGCTCCGATCTTGTTCATGAGAAAGAAAGATGGGTCCCTTAAGATGTGTATAGATTACCGTCAGTTGAACAAGGTTACCATCAAGAACAAGTATCCTCTTCCAATGATTGATGATATTTTCGATCAGCTTCAGGGTGTTTCGTGTTTCTCGAAGATAGACCTCAGATCAAGTTGCCATCAGTTGAAAGTAAGGGAATGTGATATTCCCAAGACAGTATTCAGGACCCGTTATGGTCATTATGAGTTTTTGGTCATGTCGTTCGATTTGACTAATGCATCTGCAGTGTTCATGGACCTTATGAATAGAGTTTTCAAACCTTATTTAGATTTGTTTGTTATAGTCTTCATTGATGACATACTAATCTATTCAAGGAATGAAGAAGATCATGCTAGTCATCTCAGAATAGTTCTTCAGACTTTGAAAGATAATGAGTTATATGCTAAGTTTTCAAAATGTTAGTTTTGGCTTGAGTTTGTGGCGTTCTTGGGCCACATAGTTTTCGGTGATGGAATTAGAGTTGATACCCAAAAGATAGAGGCAGTGCAGAGTTGGCCTAGACCCATATCTCCAACTGATATTAGGATTTTCGTGGGTTTAGCTGGCTATTATAGAAGGTTTGTAGAGGGGTTCTCGTCTATTTCGTCTCCTTTGACCAAGTTGACTCAGAAGACAATTAAGTTTCAATGGTCTGAATCTTATGAGAAAAGCTTTCAGAAATTGAAGAAGAGGTTGACTACTGCCCCAGTATTAATATTACCAGAAGGTACTCAAGGTTTTGTGGTGTATTGTGATGCATCTAGAGTTGGCTTGGGTTGTGTATTAATGCAAAATGGCAAAGTTATAGCTTATGCCTCCAGACAGTTGAAAGTTCATGAGAAGAACTACCCAACTCATGACTTAGAGTTGGTTGCTGTAGTATTCTCTTTGAAGATATGGCGTCATTATTTGTATGGTGTTCATGTTGATATATTCACTGATCACAAGAGCCTTCAATATGTGTTCACGCAGAAAGAGCTTAATCTCAGACAAAGGAGGTGGTTAGAATTACTCAAGGATTATGATATGAGTATTCTTTACCACCCATGTAAGGCTAATTGTTGTTGATAATGATTTAAGAAGGTTGTCTATGGGTAGTACTGCCCATGTTGAGGAAGAAAAGAGAGAGTTAGCAAAAGATGTGCATAGACTTGCACGCTTGGGAGTCAGGCTTATGGATTCCACAGAAGGAGGAGTAGTGGTGATGAATGGGGTTGAATCATCATTAGTGTCAAAAGTAAAAGGCAAGCAAGACCAAGACCCTATTTTGCTTGAATTGAAGGCAAATGTTCATAAGCAAAAAGTATTAGCTTTTGAACAAGGGGGAGATGACGTACTGAGATATCAAGGTAGATTGTGTGTACCAATGGTGGATGGACTCTAAGAGAGGATCATGGAGGAGGCTCATAGCTCCAGATATTCCATTCATCTGGGTTCCACAAAGATGTATCGCGATTTGAAAGAGGTGTATTGGTGGAATAGTATAAAGAAGGGCATTGCAGAATTTGTTGCTAAGTTCCCAAATTGCCAACAAGTTAAAGTAGAGCACCAAAGTCCCGGTGGTTTGGCTCAGAATATAGAACTTTCGGAATGGAAGTGGGAGATGATTAATACGGACTTCATCACAGGTTTACCAAGGTCTCGCAGGCAGCATGATTCTATTTGGGTGATTGTAGACAGAATGACAAAATCAACCCACTTTTTGCTGGTAAAGACTACCCATTCAGCAGAGGATTATGCCAGGTTATATATTCAAGAAGTGGTAAGACTTCATGGAGTCCCTGTTTCGATTATATCAGATAGGGGTGCACAATTTTGGAAGTCATTCCAAAAAGGCTTGGGTTCAAAGGTGAACTTAAGTACTGTCTTTCATCCTCAGACTGATGGGCAAGCAGAGCGCACTATTCATAATTTAAAAGATATGTTGAGGGCCTGTGTGATTGATTTCAAAGGGAATTGGGATGATCACCTACCTCTCATTGAGTTTGCTTACAACAACAGTTGCCACTCTAACATCCAAATGGCTCTTGATGAAGCTCTCTATGGGAGAAGATGCATATATCCTATTGGATAGTTTGAAGTTGGTGAAGCTGGGTTGATAGGACCAGATTTAGTTCACCAAGCTATGGAGAAGGTGAAAGTGATTCAAGAGAGGTTGAAAATGGCATAGAGTCGTCAGAAATCCTACACTAATGTTAGGAGAAGGGAGTTAGAGTTCAAAGTAGATGATTGGGTATATCTCAAAGTTTCACCCATGAAGGAGGTTATAAGATTTGGTAAGAAGGGGAAGCTTAGTCCCCGATATATTGGACCTTATAGAATAGCCAAGAGGATTGGCAAAGTAGCTTATGAGTTTGAGCTACCACAAGAGTTACCAGCGGTTCATTCGGTACTTCACGTCTCCATGTTGAAGAAGTGCATGGGCGATCCTTCATTGATCATACCAACTAAAAATATTGGGATCAAAGATAGCTTATCTTATGGGGAGATTCCTGTTCAGATTCTAGATCGCCAAGTTCGCAAGTTGAGAACAAAAGAGGTAGCATCAGTCAAAGTCCATTGGGGAGAAATCAATTCGTTGAGGAAGTTACTTGGGAACCTGAAGAGGACACGAAGAAGAGATATCCACATCTCTTTGAGTCTGGAGAAAATGCAGACCAAGGTACTAATTCTCTTTTTAGTACTCTTTAAATTATGAGTGAGCATGTTGTTTGTTTGCGTTTGCTTGTTGGGTGTTTGAACTTGATGTTACCACTCTTAGCCTAGTAAGAGTAATCTCATTCAAGGATGAATGTTTCCAAGGGGGATATATTGAAACATCTCGTTATTTGAAATAGCTAGGAAGAAGCTAAGAATTGGAAATAGTCATTTTTGGAAAGAATTGAAAATTTGGAAATTTGTTTTGGTTATGAAAAATGAGTTTTTGGTAAACTTAAAACGGCCATAACTCCTAGTTCAGGATGATTTAGGTGTACTTACAGATATGGTTGGAAATATCTTGGAATGATCTTTCCAATGCCACCGAGTTTGCGCGATTCCGAGTTCGTATGAGTAAGTTATTCCCTTTAAAAGTTGGGTTATTGGATTAAGGAAAGTCCAAATCCGGATTTTTGAAGGGTAGTTTGGTCTTTTCCTTACCCTTTTATTTTAATTCATTTTTGGTAATTACTTAGGGGTCTAAACTAAACTTAGTCAGTTTACGCCTTTGGAAAAAGAGTTAGGGTTTTGAGAGAAGAGAAAAAAAGAGGAGAAAGGAGAAGAGCGTTCAAGATTCGTCAAGATCGTCGAGTTTGGCTTGTGGATTTCGTCGGGGGTGATCCCTACAAGGTATGTGAGATCACATAGCATTGGGTTAATTCTCCCACGTGCCAATCATGATTTATTTCAGCAAATTTAAGATCTTGAAAGCTTAGAAATAGTGGTCTTGAATGGGTTTGTTGAAGTTTCATTATATTGTTGTTACGTTGAATTCATTGAGGAGTTGTTTTATCCTAATATGTGATTTTAGGTTTAATTTTGAGTAGAATATGATGTACTTTGAACATTTAATTGATTCTAAGTGTTGGGTAAAAGAACCCACAAAGTTTAGAGGGTTTAGAGCTGAAAAACGAAGAAGCAATTTCGTCGAACGAAATTGGGAGGTGGTGGCGCGTTGCAGAGCTGGTTCCTAGAATTGGGAATTTTCATTTCGCGTCTCGTAGCCGTGACGGAGTCTTCTGCCTCAAAAGTCATTTTCGAAAATAAATTTTAAAAGCTTCTCCGCGTCGCGGACCCACCCTCAAATATTGATTTTTGGTTTTTTCTCATGTTTAGCTATCTAAAATCATTCCTAAACATCATGAGATCTTTTCAATCACAAATCTTAATCCTTGAATCCATAATTCAATTCAAGGATCAGTTTAGAGTCAAGTCAAGATCAGTTAATAGTCAAGTTAAGATAAGTTCTTAAAGTTTTCCAAGAGTCTTTCACAAATGTTTTAACTTTGTTTTATAACTTAAGTTTTGAGTTCAGTAAAGATGTGAAGTTGAAGTTATTTTCTTCAAAGAAGTATATGGGGACTATGTATTCCCAAAGAGGCTTAAAAATGCTTTCACATTTAAATAAGAACGGAAACTGAGATTTCCAAAGAGCCTTCGGAATAGTTTTCAGAAAAGAGTAATAGCTTTCTAAATAAAGCAAGAAGGAAAACTGAGATTTCCAAGATAGTCTTTGAGCTAAGTTTTTGAGCACTAATCTCAAATCACAGAAGAATTATGTTTTTTTAAAAACATAAGAGCTAGTATATTTTGGGAGTAGTATTGAGCACCGAATTGGAGGCGAGCATGAGTTTAGATAAATCACGTCTCCATAAAACCATGTAGCTACCATGGGTATAAAAGGTTCATACTTTTTAGATGAACCCTTTTCACAATAGACTAGTGGATCCACTTAGTTAGTTAGGTCCTATACCCCTGGCAGGGTATAGGATGCGCTGGCAGCGTGAGGAAGATCGTTGTATCATCACTATAGCTCTTAAGTGATGGTTGTCGGTTAGAGAAACTCTCACAGCAGTACTTTGTATTTTTATATACATCTGTTTATTTGTATTTTTACATACATCTCAGAGTTATTTGTATCTTTGCATACACACAGAGTTGACATCATGTTTTAAACAACTTTTCTTTATATTGCACTTGTTTTAAACTGTTTTATATTGAAATGAGTTCAGTTATGTTGAGTTGAGCCAGAAAAGTTCTTCAGTTCCTTTCGGATTCTTTTCAAGCCTATATTGTGTTTAGCATTCCAACTCGCATACTCGTACATTCAATATGCTGATGCCAGTTGGCCTGCATCGTATTATGATGCAGACGCAAGTAACTAGGATCGACATCCAGCGGATCGTTGATCCAGTGAGCAGTTCAGTGTCTGTTGGTGAGCCTCTTTGCATTCTGGATGATTCATTTTGTTTACTTTCAGTATTAGATAGTTCATTAGAATGTCGTGGGCCTGTCCCGACATCCATCTCAGTTGTTTTAGAGGCTTCATAAATAGTCAATCAAATGTTAGTTCATTCGTCATCATTTTGTTATTGACTTATGTTCAGATTTGAGTCACTATTTTGGCTAAGTTAAATGTTTATTTTCAAAACATTATGAGTTCAGTTTGAGACAGTTAAGTTGTTTAGCATTTGAATTCTTTTCTTATTGCATATAGTCTTCCGCTGAGTAAGTAAGTCAGGCCAAGGGTTCACTTGAGTCCAGTAATGGTCTTCGAATGCCAGCCACGTCCAGGGTGTAGGCTCGGGGAGTGACATTTACATTTTCATCAGACTGCGCAACCAAGGGAAAGTGGGCCCCTAAGGTTGATGGAAAAGAGATATAT
>JAJOOH010014912.1:0-11098 GCA_029582605.1 Solanum gracilifrons | reverse complement strand
TGTGGTTTGGCGAGCTTGACCCAGCTCGCCAAACGGCCCAACATGCCTATTTCCAACCTAACTTCTCGAATTCATCCCCGCAACCCCCGAAAACAAAATTAAACTATGCACTAGTTAAATTAAACTAAGACCCATAACACCCATAACACAAGGGTACTCATACTTCTCCCAGTTTTGCCAAACTAAACAAAATGGAAGCGCAGCCACACAAAACTTTATCATTTCAATGCACAAGCATATGGGATTTCAAAAATCAAGACAAAATAGGCAAGATTCTCGAATTAAAATAGGTGTTTGAACAATCTAATCTCATCAGAGAGGGCAAGCACACGAAAAAATGATAAGATCATTTGCATATGAGAACGAATAAAAATTAGGTTCGGGGCTCATAAGACTAACCTTATTTGCCGATTAAAATATAATTTGAAGTTCTAGGCGGCAATGTAATCCAACTCTAAGCACAAATCAACGACCAAAATACTTAGAATGCAAAAGTATTGAATATACTTACTAAGGGCAAATTTGCAAAGTTTGAAATCGGGGAAAGTGAAGACTTCAAAACTTTAAGACCTTTGGCTATTAATACCCTTCTAGTTCGTGTCCGTTCGGCGACGTTAGTCGCTACCGTTGATCCACTCAGCGACGCACCAAGTTTTACTGGACCTCCAGTTAAATTTAAGGGCTAAACAGCAATCTTCATCGGGTTCGCCAACAAAATTGGCGATGCACTGAATGGAACATTTTCTCGCCAACTTGCACCTATCAAAACTTTCTATACTCAAACATATATAACATCAACACACCATTATTTCTAAACAAAATTAAAGCATTTAAGGGTTTTGGGTTGCCTCCCAAACAACGCCTTAGTTAATGTCGTGGCACGACGCGAGTTAACACCTAAACATCACTTTTGGGGTTAGCCAAAACAACCAATCATATGTTTCATCAATTTGATGTTCTCCTTCACTTCTTCCATCACCCTATCATGCTCCCTTACCTTGTTGAGAATGATTGAGAGCATTCCCTCAACACTTTTACCCTCATTGTCCTTGGGCTTTCTTCGCACATGAGGGGGAACGTATATGTCCTTGCTTTTGCATTGGACTTCAATCTCCACTATCTTTCTGGCCAACTCATCCATCTGAGTCATCAGTGTGGCCAGCATGAAGTTTTTCTCGACTTCTTGGTTTGCTTCAGCCATGTGATCAAGCAGGTGGGCTTTTTATTGCATAGGGATGATGTGTAATACCTCCTGGAATGAGTTGGTTAGCCAATGCTTTGTTTTCGGGACCAAGACTTCTGTAGAAGCAGTCTAGGAGGACTATATTGGGAATTTCATGAGTGGGACATCGAATTTGAAGCGATTTAAACCTTGCCCATGCCTCATTAATCCATTCACCTTCCAATTGTTTGGAAGTTAGAATACGATCCCTGAAAATCATTACTTTTAATGGAGGAAACTATATTTGCTCACAAGTACTACATAACATAATCATCTACTCTGTTTCAAAGCTAAAACAAGAAAAATACAAAACTAAAAATTAGGTAAGTAAAACTACAATTAAGAAGAACAAAAAATCCTACTTATCTAAGAATTCTCCAATAACACCACTCCCCGGCAGCGGCACCATTTTGATGGTTGTGTAATCAAGACACAACTTCCAATGCAAGGTCTACGATCGTACAATAGTAAAGTAACCCAACCAAGAGTTGGGGTCGAGTCCCAAGGGAGTGGGCTTGAGAATTAATAGAAAAATAAAATTAAGTTCTACTTAGTCATAGCTAAAAATATTATCGATTAAAAACATTATAAATCAAAGGGGTGACGCAAGCGTCAATTAACAAATGGGGTTTGTCACAAGTAAGCAAAAACAACAAAAATACAAAAAGTATTAATCAAGGAGACGAGATTCTTAGGATGTGATAGGAATACGGGATAAAGTAAACTATTGGGTACATGCTTTTGATAATAAATCCGTTGAATATTGCTGACTAGGCTAAACTATAGTGGGGGTAAATTCTCTCTTGAGCAACTTATCCCGAGTCAAATGGGTTCCTCTCGGACACCCACTTGCCGCATGAAGAACAGCCGCCGCCTTACCCCACTCACCCTCTCGAGCTGAGTGTGTGGGAGAAGGACTAGGGTTTACTCTCTCGAGCTGAAACTCATGTCGACCCAATCCCATTGGCCATCAATTTAGTTGTCTTAGTTTTACGACCTCTCTCTCGAGCAAGCCAAAAACACAAAGGTGAAATCGTATTTGCAAGTACAACTTCCTTAAGTTCCACCACAACTATTAAATGAAATCACATTTACTCAACAAATAAACCATCAACAAGCAAGACCCAACAGATAATCTATCCTATGTTCACAAAATCAAACCCCAAAAATTGGGATTTCAGCTAGACATGTAAAAGAGATAGAAATTTATACCAAAATGAGTTTGAATTCAAATGGGTATGAAAATTTAAGTCTCAAAACAAGCAAAGAATGAAGAATCTATAAGACCGAAATCCAAATTCTTGGAGTTGAAACCCTTTGAATCTTTAAGTTCTTCAAAATCCTCTCGAAACTTAGAACTCAAAATTCTATATTAAAAATCTTATAATAAGCTACAACTCTCAACGAGTATTTATAATTTTCAAAAATCTGTGCTGCAGCGAATCATCCGGCGTCGTTAGTCGAGATTGCCGATCAACTTCGTGATTCGTCCTTTGGTACGATTCATCACCATCTTGCGTTAGCCTTCAACATTGTCGTCTTTTGGATCATTGGGCGACATAGTACATCTTCACAAAACTTCTCGGCGATACGCCGATTGCTTCTTTTCACCGCCGATTGATCCATTCTTTCAGGGCTCAGCACACTAGAACAAAAGGCGAGGATAAGACCTTTTGGCAATTCACCGAATGGGTTCGGTGATTCTCAGATCTTCATTTCTTCATTCTTTCAGTTGCCTTTGTTCCTCTTTTAGCTAAGTAGTGTTCATGCTTTCCCTCAAACTGTAAATACCTGAAACTTATGGGTTTTCATCAGATATTGAGATAAAATATACATTTGAGGACACTAATTCTATCAAAATATAGCCCTAAATGAGTCCAATTTGTAGACTCATCGACTGTGCATTACCATCCTAGTAAGGCCAATGTAGTAGCAGATTCTCTTAGTAGACTATCTATGGGTTGTGTAGCACATGTTAAGGAAGAAATAAAGGAACAAGCAAAGGATGTTCACAGACTTGCTCACTTAGGTATTCGTCTGATGAGCATATCATATGGTGGTGTAATAGTTCAGAATGGAACAAAATCTTCATTGGTAGCGGAGGTTAAGGAGAAGCAAGACAGTGATCTGCTATTGCTTCAACTAAAGGGTGGAGTTCATCAGCAGAGAGTTGAGGTTTTCTCCCAAGGCGGAGATGGTGTGCTTCGCTATCAGGGTCGATTATGTGTTCCTAAGGTGGGTGAGTTGGAACAACAGATTCTTGCAGAAGCCCATAATTCGAGATATTCTGTTCATCCAGGCGCCACTAAGATGTACCGTGATCTGCAGTAAGTCTTTTGGTGGAATGGTATGAAAAGGGATATATCGGATTTTGTGGCTAAGTGCCCTAATTGCCAGTAAAGGTAGAACATCAGAAACTAGGAGGTATGACTCAAGATATCAGCATTCCTACTTGGAAGTGGGAAGTGATCAACATCAACTTCATTACAGGTTTAGCTCATACTCGCTGATAACATGACTCCATTTGGGTGATAGTTGATAGAGTTATTAAGCCTGCGTGCTTTTTGGTTGTTAAGACCACAAATTCGGTGGAGGACTACGCCAAGATTTACATTAATTAGATAGTCAGGTTGCATGAAGTTCCTTTGTCTATCATCTCAGATAGAGGTCCTCAGTTTATCTCTCATTTCTGGAACTCATTTCAGAAAGGTCTTGGTACTCAGGTTAACCTTAGCACATCATTCCATCCACAGATGGATGGTCAGGCAGAGCGTACCATTTAGACCTTAGAAGACATGTTGAGAGCTTGCGTGATCAATTTCAAGGGTGGTTGGGATGATCACCTTCATCTTATAGAGTTCGCCTACAATAATAGTTACCATTCTAGCATTCAGATGGCTCCTTATGAGGCATTGTGTGGGCGTAGATGTAGATCTCTAGTTGGTTGGTTTGAAGTAGGTGAAATTGCCTTGATAGGACCAGATTTAGTTTAGGATGCTATGGAGAAATGCAAATCATAAGAGAAAGACTTAAGACTGCCCAGGCCAGAAGTCCTATGCAGATGTAAGGAGAAGGGAATTAGAGTTCCAAGTTGATGATTGGGTTTTCCTGAAAGTGTCACCTATGAAAAAGCTTATGAGATTTGGCAAGAAAGGGAAGCTGAGTCCTAGATATGAAGGCCCTTACAAGATCTTGAAAAGAGTTGGTAAAGTGGCTTATGAGTTCAAGTTGCCAGCAGAACTAGCAGTTGTGCATCCGGTTTTTCACATTTAGTTGTTGAAGAAGTGTGTGGGTGATCCAGCATCTATAGTACCTTTAGAAAGTGTGACTGTGAAGGATAGTCTCACTTATGAAAAGGTACCAGTTGAAATTCTTGATCGTCAGGTTCCAAGGTTGAGAAATAAAGAAGTCACTTCAATTAAGGTTTTGTGGAGGAGTCAGTTCGTAGAGGGAGCTACTTGGGAAGCAGAAGTAGCCATGAAGGCCAAGTATCCTCATCGCTTTCCTTTCGATTCCACTCCAGCTTGAGGTAATAATTCCTCTCCAATTTTTCAGTCATTCATGCGTTGGTTCAGTCTTAGTATCATGTTCCTCTTCTGTTTGTACTTGCAATTTCAGTGTATTTGTATGTTTTTGGAACTAAGTTCGGTCAGAAATTCGTTTCTTGTAATTAATGATAGGGTTTGCAGCTCTTTCCCTCTCTATCCATCTAGTTTAGACTTCAGTCGAGGATGAATGTTTCCAAACGGGAGATAATGTAACACCCCATAATCGAAACAGACCGAACCAACAGATTTCCAGAAGTTACAGGTGCAACCCACAGTTGCCACCCATGAACGTAGGGTGACCCATGGTCCGTGCTGGTGGTCCGTGGATGGCCACATGCAGCCCTCCCTAGAATCAGCTCAGAAAGTTCTCTGAGGCATGACCCACGGCCGGACCCATGGATCATACGTCAGGCAACGGACTCTTGGTCCGTGGATCGAGGCCCTAGAATCTAGTCGGTCCTTCCACGGTCCGTCGGTGACCCCAATAGCTTTTAAGTCAAGGGTCGTTTGGTCTTTTCCTTATGTGTTGGATCCATAAACTACGTCGTAGAAACCCTAAACTACGTAGTTTTGGTCAGTTTTAGCCTAATAAACAAATTGGAACCTAACCTAATCAATCATTCACCAAAATCAAGCGAAACTTAGAGTGACTTATAGAGGAGAAAGTCGAGCAGCCCTAGTTCAAGAACGCAACGAGTTTTCATTAGTTCCAGCCCCGAAATTGAAAGATTTCTCCGTGAATTTCCTCGCCAGGTATGTGGGATTTCGCTAGTGGGCTTCTTTCACCCATTAGGTCCCTATATTTTAGTCAGAATTTTGATTCCCTTAATATTATCTAGACCTAGGGTTTCTTGAATGTTAGAAATTGTTGGGTTTTACCTCTTTGAATGATCAATATGAGATTATCATTATTATTTTTATCATTTTATGTAGATTCTTTCATAAATTCAAAACCCTAGATATGTAGTTCTTTTAGTTCATGAATTACACATGCTAGGCCAATTATTTCAGATATAGATGCCTCTGATTTGAATGATTCATTATTAGAACATTATTGTTGCATTTTCAATTAGTATGTCAGTATTTTGAGTTATCCCGTATTACAGAAATTCAATCATAAATTGTCAATTAAATAATCATTTGGTAGTAGCTTAATACATAGTGGACTCGGGTGAGTCACCATCAAGTCCCAGAACTATGTGCCCCGTAGGTTTATAAGTCCCCTCTTTGGGAATTACATTTTAGTGATCACGACAGTCATGCCTCTATACCTCTGGCAGGGTATATTGGGTCCACTCGATGGGGCATATACATCAGAATCCACATTTAGCTCATGTGGTTTTATGTCGGTTATTAGTAGCTCCCTTACAGTTAGATTCTATTGCATTGACCATGTTAACAGTTACAGTCAAATTTCAGTCTCAACATCTTCTAAACTTGGTCATTGCATCCAGTTAGTTTATGTTCAGTGTTCTCAGTATAGTATCATGCTTATCTCCTATCATTGCTCAGATATATGCTTTGGTTCAGTTATGTTTATTTTTCAGCATTATTCTATCTTGCATGCTCAGTACCTTTCAAGTACTCATTCATACTTTGCGCTACATCTTCTCGAAATGTAGGTTCAGGTTCTCAGTTTCCAAATCACGCATAGATCGATTTCCGATCTTCAGCTTAGCAGCATCAATGGTGAGTTGTCATTCTCCGAGGACGACAAACATGTTTCCTTTGCTTTTAATCTTTAGTTTCAATTTTTGCTAGATTTAGGTGGAGCATGTCCTAATACTTCTAGTCAGTTAGAGGCTATATTCAGACATAGTTAGATTCAACTTTAGCATATGGGTTTGACCTTTCAGTTGTTGTTAAACTCTCATCTTATATATATATATATATATATATATTCAGATAGTTTATGGGTATTCCCCATCATTTGAGTTTACATGATGATTTAGCTTCCACATAGTATGTCCGTAGGACCAACTCCTAAGCGACCAAGCTGATGAACATCTTTTGCTAATTCTTTCCTTTCTTCCTCAACATGTGCTACACTACCCATAGATAGTCTGCTGAGATCATCAACCACTACATTGGCCTTACCCGTATGGTAAAACACATTCATGTCATAGTCCTTAAGGAATTCAAGCCATCTCCTCTGACGAAGATTCAACTCTTTCTGGGTGAACACATAATGGAGGCTCTTATGATCTGTGGAACACATCAACATGAACACCATACAAGTAATGTCTCCAATTCTTTAGAGAAAATACTATAGTTGCAAGCTCGAGGTCATGAGTCGGGTAGTTCTTCTCATGTACCTTAAGTTGTCTAGAAGCATAAGCTATGACCTTACCTCACTGTATCAACACACAACCTAGGCCGACCCTGGATGCATCACAATAAATCACATAACCATCTGAACTATCTAGTAGGGTCAAGACCGGAGCTGTAGTCAACCTAGTCTTTAGTTTTGAGAAGTTTTCCTCACACTCATCTGACCACTGAAACTTGACCTTTTTCTTAGTCAACTTTTTCAATGGGGAAGCAATGGATGAAAATCCTTCAACAAATTACCTGTAATAACCATCCAAACCCAAGAAACTTCTGATATCTGTTGGAGAGGTGGGTCTGGACCATTGCTTCACTACCTCTATTTTCTAAGAATCCATTCGAATCCCTTTGCTGGATACCACATGACTAAGGAAAGAAACAGACTATAACCAGAATTCACATTTGCTGAACTTAGCGAATAATTGGCGATCTTTGAGAGTTTGTAGAACAAATCTCAGATGAGTTGCATGCTCCTCCTCACTCCAGGAATAAATGTGGATAGCATCAATAAAATCAATGACGAACAAGTCCAAATACTTTTTGAACACCCTGTTATTAGGTTCATGAAAGCTACAGGAGAATTTGTTAGTCCAAAAGACATAACCACAAATTCATAATGACCATACTGAGTTCTAAAGGCTATCTTCAGAATGTAACTATCTCTGACTCTAAGCTGATAATAGTCGGATCTGAGGTCTATCTTAGAAAAATAACTACCACCCTGAAGTTGGTCGAACAAGTCATACATCCTGGGGATAGAATACTTATTCGTGATTGTGACTTTGTTCAACTACCGATAGTGAATGAATATTCTGAGCGAACCATCTTTCTTTTTCATGAACAGCACTGGAGCACCATCTAGAAGGTCTTTCAACTGATCTTTCAATTCCTTTAGCTCAGCTGGAGCCATTCTGTAAGGAGGAATTGAAATGGGCTGGGTATCTTGAAGGAGATCTATTCCGAAGTTGACTTCCCTTGTGGGAGGAACTCCAGAAAGATCTTCTGGAAACACTTCTGGAAAGTCATTTACTACTGGGACTGACTCAAGAGTTGGGGTTTCGGAGTTTTAATCCTTATCCCGAAAAAGATGATAGACATACCCTTTGGAAATCATCTTTCTGGCTTTAAGGTAAGAGATAAATCGACCCATAGGCACTGAGCAACTACCCTTCCACTCTAAGGCTTGCTCGTTTGGAAACTGAAACCGAACCATCCTAGTTCTACAATTGACTGAGGCATAACAGGAATGTAACCAATCCATGCCTAGAATGATATCAAAGTTTACCATTTCTAACTCTACAAGATCTACTGAGGTGACATTTTAAGAGACTGTGACAGGACAATTTTTGTATACATGTCTAGCTATAACTGGGTCACTAACTGTAGTAGAGACTGAGAAGGGTTCTGAAAGAATTTTTGGACTAACATCGAAGCCTACTGTTATATAGGGAATTACAAAATACAATGTAGCCCCTGGATCTAACAATGCATAAACATCTAAATTAAAGACTCGTAACTTAGCAGTGACCACATTAGGA
Organism: Solanum gracilifrons; assembly: GCA_029582605.1. Lineage (NCBI taxonomy): Eukaryota > Viridiplantae > Streptophyta > Magnoliopsida > Solanales > Solanaceae > Solanum > Solanum gracilifrons. The sequence continues at coordinate 2,462 of JAJOOH010014912.1, read as the reverse complement.
GAATCTTCCTGGTCCTGGCGAGCCTGGAGAGCATACAACTTATTCTTGCGCTAACCGCCACATGTACCTGACAAAGCACCTGCTAAGTTGGGCGACCTATTGATGTTGCTGGAGCAGTAGATTGAGTCCTATTATTGTTACCTTTTTCCACCTGCCTAGCATAAGGGCAATCTTTCAACCTATGGCCAGACTGACCACACCGAAAGCACCCTTCCTTGCTTGCAAGACACTTGCCCGGATGGTTCTTACCACATTTTGGACAAGTCGAGAAAGTCATGTTACTGTGGGTGGGTTTAGAGACCATAAAAGTTTGGACCCCAACGATGGGCTCCACCTACGGTCTGTGGGTCCATCGACGGACCGTGGACCATGACCATAGGTCTCATCTTTAGATTTTGAAATTTCCCTAAGTCTGGGACTGAACCACAGGACCCCACCTACGGTCCGTGGTTCTGCCTACAGTCCGTGGGTGGTTTCCGTTGGCTCTCACACCAGATTCTGGAAAGCTGTATTTTCTATTTTTCTCCAGTTTGAGGTGTTACAATTAGCTTCTTTGTCTGGAAGAGAAGAGAGTTACTACAAGAGGAAGAAGAAGAAGAGTAAAATCAGTATCCAAATTAGCATGAAATCCAAGGATGTATGAGAAATGTAAGAGCAATGTCAACTTTCTTGGAGACCATGCTTTGTGATATTTGTTGCACTGAGCCTAGATTTTGCCAAGACTATTTTTGTATCCTTCGCTGTAAACTCATCAATTTGGTCTATTATGGGTACAATTACACTCGATGTGAAGCAACAGTTGATGGATACATATGTGGACATGTTTCCATCTAGACTATGCTCTACGAGCTTACATGGTTAGGACAGTCGGAGGAAGCATCAATTTGGATCTAGAGTATATCTATCAACACTGTGATTCAAGGACAGATTTAGTATCACATGTTGTGAAGCTTTTAAGTATCTGCTATTATGTTGCTTCTCTTGCTGACATAGAAATGATTTTGAATGTTGGCATTTGTATTTTGTGTGGCTAACAAAATCGGAGTGGAAAAAAGTTGTTGCAGCGTATTGAATCAATCAAGGAAATGTATAGCTAATTGATGAATTGTACTTTGTTTTCTTATTGTTCTATCTTTTTCCATTTTGAGGTTTACATTTACTAGAATGACCAATTTGATAATCATATCAGCTTACAAAAGAAGTCTGCATTCAAGATGCCTTCAAAAGGAAAGCTATGTGGATACCACTGGTAACTTCTTTGCCTTATTATCGTCTGGTTTGTGTTGATTTGTAACTTGGACTTGAATATCTGTATCTGAGCACGATACTTCACTATGTGCAAATGTGGTTATCTATCTTTAAGTATTGTCTATTTTAGGATACAAATATATACATTTGTGCATTGTAAGTTTTGTCTATTTCAGTGCTTCATATTGTCCACAAACACCAAAAACACTATTTGCCACTAAGCAAGTCATTCTTTCTTGATTCTGGTAGGGTGTGCTTTCCTTGTGGTATGTTGCTGGCTTTTCTTGTTTCCATATTCATCTGAGTGAATCTCCTTGATTCTTGTAGTGTGTGATTTCCTTGTTATGCCTTCGTTTCATAGATTTTGGATGTCTCATTTTATTTTTATTTTGTAGAGATCAGTTAGGATTAGTGTAATGATTAAAACATAAGTTTGAAATATAAGTTAATGAAGCAAATAGTACGTGTTATTGGTTCTCTGCCTTTAGCAATATTGCTCAGACTTACTGATATATCTGTTATTGTGCTTGTGATTCTTCTTATTGGGCTTGATGTACAACCATATTTTCTAATGATGATGTCTATATGTTGTGTCTTTCGTATTTCTAAAATCTCGATTCAGTGCTCAATTTGCTATTATTAACGAATCTTGTGGCAGTTCATACCCTACTCTATTTCTAATGTGATGTAGGAGTATAACCCAATTCATATTTGGAGATCAAACAAAAATCGATACTTTCCCTGTTTGATGGTCAATCTACAAAAAGATAAATATTTTTTAAATAATATAATAATTTCTATCAATTGTCCAATTGTCTTGTTCATTTTCCTACTTTTATCCCTTTTTTTATTCTCTTATTCCTAATTAATTAAGATATCAATGAATATAACTTGAAATGAACTTGCATGTTCATATTCTTTGAATTTGTATTATTTTCAGGTTGGGTGGGGATAGCGAACAAGGTTATTTGCATTCTTTTATTTTGAATTTTGGATACACGCAAAAGAAAAATTATAATATACATATATAGTTGCTTAATTAAATCATCTTCTATTGACTAACTATAAATGAATGTCGTTGTTATATTTCTACTTTTTTTCTCCCTTGTTTAATTTATCATTAGTTGAATTTTTTTTTAAATGGTGGACACGATCCAAGAAGAAAGAAAAGTGGGGAGAGGAAGTTATTGAGGGGGGGGGGGGGGGGGGGTATA
>JAJOOH010014905.1:0-11155 GCA_029582605.1 Solanum gracilifrons | reverse complement strand
ACCCCCCCCCCCCCCCCCCCCCGAACTATTTAAAAATGAAATAATTATACCCTTAAAAAGCCATAACCAGATCTATGGCGGCCTGTGAGTTTCACGCGTTTGACACGTCATCAAATTATTATTTTTTCAATTTTTTTATTTATTTACCCTTTTCTTCTATATTCTTACCCATCCCTTCAAACACCCAAAATATTTTCACCATCACTAGAACACCATAAGTCCATGAAATTGGGTCTTTAAAGAAGAAAGGTGAGATATTCGAGTTTTGCTCATTTGAAACCTAAAAATCAAATTAAAAAAAAAGTGAAGGGGGGAAGAGAAGACGAATATGACGGAATGTTGTCATTAATGGTGGTCACAGAAGATAAGCAATCCTCTCAAGGAAGATGAGGAGGAGGAGCCTACGATGTCTTCCACATCATCATCTATAGCGATGACAATTTCAAAGAGGAAGAGACTGATTCTACGACAGTTGATGGATTAACAAGATTAATAGCGACAATTTTGAGATATAGTTGATTGATTGAGATTTGGTATTGACAATTAAAGGATCTATTAGTAAAAAAATATTTTTTTTCAATTGGTCCAATCGGATTTAAAGTAAACCCATATTGATTTTTCTCAAATCAGATCCAAAGTATCTTGGGGTGATATAAATATATGTAATTTTTTCTCAATTGATTTAGGTTGATTGGTTTTGCAAGAGTTTTATATGAGTTTGAAAATTTGTTTGGAATCAACAATAGTGAATCCGGTGAAGATGGTGGCGGCAGCTAGACTTAGAGGTGGTGAAAGATTGAGAGATTTGTTTATATTGATGGAGAAGAAAGAAAACAAATAAGAAAAATAAATAATTAAAACTGCATATATTTATTGAAAAGAGATATTAAAAACAAAGCTTTAATAATAGATTTTGATACTCACTCTTCCAAACAGAGTGAAATACACTCACTATGCCAGCTAAGCATTCAGGGAGGTAATTATTTCAGTTTTAAATAGTACAGGGGGTGATAGGACTCCCGTAAAGTTTAAATATGTAGTTGGAAATCTGAATATGCGTTGAGGGGACATTTGACCATTTTCTCGGGTTATAAAATCAATTGACCTACCTTCGACTAGATGCTATTGTTTTCTTGTTAATTGTTTTTCTTTTCAAAGGAAAGTTTATTTTTTTCTCTTACTTTTTTTTTTGAAATCTTATAGACGAGGTTATCTTAAGATTGCAACCTCACCTTTTTTCATTTTGTACAATATTCCTTATGGACCTATCCTAATCAAAAGTCAATAAAGAAAGAGCAAATTAAAAGAAGAGTCTATTAGTCATCGACGTTATAATTGTTATACAAAAGTTGTGTAGTCTACAGACAAATGTCTGATTAAGCCAAACACCCTAATAGGAGTTGTGACTTAATTAGGTATATGATATATATAGTTAAACATGAGTTTTCAATTTCTAATTTTCAATATAATTAGGTCAAAATAAAAACATTATTTGCTTCAAATATACGAAAAAAAATTCGGGGGCAATATTGAACTTGTTAAAAAAAAAGTCACTTTAAAATAATGAAAATATATATGTATTTATACTTTTGAGTATTGATACAGTCACATCCTCTAAACAACCGTTCTTTATAATAACAATCAATTTTTCTATTAAACTAATTTTCATATTATATTAGTATAATAGTATCTCTTTATAACAAGAGGCAGACCTACATGTATATGTGAGATGTATGTGCACTTGTTAACTTCAGAAAAAATCATGTATATATATGTATATTTATCTTGAAAAATTGGAAAAAATTAAAAAAATATTAGTGTCCCCAAGAAAAGCATCAAAGGGCAGGTGGTACTGTTAGTACAAGCAAGTGAAACCGCCCATGCGATCATAATTCGATCCTAGCTAGCTAATCATATTTTATTATTTTTATCAACTCATAATATTGATGCTAATAGTGAAGTTTTGAATATATGTAGCTAGTAGCTACCATGCATCTTGTTTTTTCCTCTTAAGAAAATGATTAGGGAATTTATATCCATTTCTAATAACCATAGTGGTCCAGCTAAGCTTGTCGTTAAACAATAGTAGTGAATAGTATTTATATATATATATATATATATATATATATATTCATTCTGTGACGATTTTCAAGCTAGCACCTATTTCAGCATATCTATCTTCTTTAGAGAAATTAGAGATCACAGGTTATTGCATAAGTGACATTCTATACTAATTATATCTTATCTATTCTCTCGAACACATCCTACCCCGACTCCATGCACCACCATATATAGTCTCATCTCCACCACTCCCACACATTATCCCCCATCTTCATTGTGTTTGACTATATTACATATAATTGTTTTTAAAATGATATTTTTCTACCTATGTATCGAAGACAAGAAAACAAATAAGATAAATATGATAATGTTTCGCCGTAACACCAAAATGAGAATTTTTTTTTGTCACAACTTGAAATTGGGCCAATAAATATTTTTGTTGCAATTGTCAAAGATGTACTGAAACAATTCGTGGTTATAAAGTTTCTTATAACTTAAACTCCAGATTTATTGCTTAACAAACCGTTTAGTGGATAATAAGTCAATAACAATGATTATTTTAAAATATACTTAGTCTTAAAGTAATTGTTGTTATCAAACTCCACCGAGAGCCAAACAATATGGTTCAACTTATCAATTTTCTTTATCATTTATGATTACACATGGCTCTAAATACTAATATTTCTATAAAATATAGGATCAGTCAAATTCAAATTGTATTTGAGATAATTTTACTTCCTTAAAACAAATTGACTCGTATGAAAGTTTAGAGTTTTTAATTTAATTTCAAGATTGCATTTTTATATACGTCTTGTGGTAAAACAATCGAATAAATAGATGATATAGTGTATGTTTAAACATAGCAATTTTCTTTTATATTAAATGAGTTTTGGGGTGGCGGGGTTTCGACACGGACCCTACCATGTAAATTATTTAATTAATATATATTCTTACAACAATTATCATTTAATTATTGTAGAATAATATGATTAGCCGTTTTGTTTTTTTGCAGTATGATTTTCTGCAAATAAATTTTAATTATATATATTTTTCTGCATTTGATATTTATATCAAATCATATTAATTTATCATGACTAAATAATTTAGAAAAACTGTGAATATATATTCCTCAATGATGATTAAGTGAGACATATCTATTGGCAAATATTATACATCTATTGTCTTGATATTAAAAATTGAACATGAGTATTTTTACTCATTAAGAGGCATGCCCAGAATTGGATATTGGAGCATACATATATAACACAAACAAGATACGTATTAAAACAATTCATTAATTAAACATCTATAGAAATTTAATTTGTGAACTCAATTATTGTATTACTATTTTCTTTGTCTTAATTTACCTCATGTACTTTCTTTTTTAGTTGGTCTCAAAAGATAGTATATATTTTTATACTTAGTAACAATTTAACTTAAATGTTCATTTTAACCTAATGAGATAATTTAATGTCTGTTTGGTATGTAAGAAAACATTTTTTTACAAACTATTTTCTTATTTTTATATGTCTGGTTGGACAATTTTTTTGAAAAATCTTTTCTTTAGAAAATTAAATTCCTTAAAAATCATGAAAATGACTTTCTTAATGGAAGTATGAAAAACAAGTTTTATAGTTCGTCAAAAAAAAAAAACAAGTTGTATAAATGATATTCTATGTTTGTTTTATGCTCCCCATCCACCCATGCTCCCAACTCCCTACCCCTTGACCATATATTCCACCCCCTTCACCCCTGAGGCCCCACTCCCTACCCCTTTTCCCTCTATAGTATTTTGCTAGATTACATATAAATGTTCTTGGGATAATATTTTTTTACTTACAAAACACTAAACCAACTATTTTTTAAGAAAACATTTTTCATGTAAAATTGTTCCTTCATACCAAACACATTACACTGACACACAATTATTTCTGGGTTGTTTTAAACCATAAATTTCAGAAATTCTTTTTCTTAAAACTCAGTGTCAAATTAATAAAAGAATATTACAATATATATTAATTTGATATTTGATCAACATTCCTTATACTTCCTCCGTCTCATTTTATATGTCACCTTTTTAATTTGCATTTGCATTAAGAAATGATGTAACTTTACCCTTGTACCCTTATTTAAATTTTTTGGAACTCAAGTTTTCAATTAATGAATATGAATTAATTTATTTTGATTAATTAATTTAACCAATGAACATGAATCATTTACTTCGCTTTTCTAAGTTAGTCAAATATATTTTTTCAAGGCTAATAACTCACAAGGGTAAAAAAGGAAGAATATGGTAATTTATAGTATGAAATGACAAGTGTTATGGACCAACTATTTATAAAAAGGAATGACATATAAAATGGAACGGAGGGAGTAGCGTTTACCAGTTGACCAGATATATATATTTCCAATATATATGTTGGTGAAAGAAAAAACATCATTCTACTTGAAAATGAAACCCCACACGGAGTATGAATACATGTAATTCACAAAATACATCCCTCAATAATTAATTCACCATCACAACATCATCAAGAAGAAGAAGAAGAAGAACTAGCAAAGAAAGAAATTATTGAAAAGAAGCATCAACAACAAAAGTACTTTGGAATATTATTAGAAAAAAAAAAGTGAGAGGAATTAATGGAAAGGGGTAGTGAAGAAAGAAATCAGTTAAACAATTACAATTTACAAGTATCTTTTTCATCATCATCCTCAGCAGCAGCACCAAATAATGTTCATCATGAATTGGGATTTATACACTTTGCAGATCAAAACTTGAGCTTCTTAGCTCCTTCATCACAATCTTCTCAGTCTCTTCAAGCTGCTGCTGCCGCCGCCGCCGCCGCCAGCGTAAGTGTTACGCCATCCGCCGCCATCAATACAAACGCTGCTGCGGCTGGCGCGTCCAATAACGTTGGTGGTGGTGGTGGTCTAGGGTTTAGCCACAATGAATTACTTGTCAATAGACCTTCTTGGAACAACAACGAACAGGTAAATTCGGATGATTTACAACTTTATTTGCTCGTAGATTTGTGCGATAACAACGTTATATACCATCACAAAAAATATATTGAGATCTCTTTTAGGGTTTCTCAAATTATTCTTCGTAATAATTTCTTCTTTTTGTTTAATTTTACATATAGGTGGAAACACTAGATCCCAAGGGTATAAATGACGAAAATTGCAGCGGTAATGCCAGTGAGGGTAACAATTCATGGTATTATTTCTCTATAACATTTACTCCTACTAATTTATTTTCAAAATGTTACATCGATTCTCGCGCTATGAATTGCGGCTTGTTATTTTTTATATAATATAATATAGAAGTGAAATAACTTAATTTCATCTAACATTTGATTTATCTTGGTTTTAACAAAAGGGGAAACTAAAGAAAGGAGGGATGGAGATCATGATCTATATATTTACTCTTCTCACAACTATTCATGCATACTTCTTCTTCTTCAATTTTTTTTTTTTTTAATTTAAGAAAAGGGTTATTAACCTCACTATTTTATGCTTAATTCATTCCATCAAAATCTGAGAAATTAGATCGGAGACAAAGATTTTCTCACTCTTAATCAGAGTGCAGAGCCTTGGGAATGAATTGCTCTTCCTAATATAGAGCACTTTTATAGTGCGATTTAATTAAACAAGGTGAATTGGAGTTGGTCAGACTATGAACTTTTCACCACACGTATCAAAATTAATCGGACTAAGGAGTTTCAGACAAAGACTTGAAGGAAAAAAAAGTCTTTACTTTATTTTCAACTCCACTATTTATTAGTACTACCTCTCTAGAAGCTTCTTCATGATTTACATTAAAACCTGAAAAGAGATCTAGCAAGGCATTCATGCAGATAGATTTTTGCTATCATGTTTTCTTGAAATGTCTCTCTTGCTCTTTAATAATGACACTATTTCAAAGTGTGTATATAAATACTATGGTTTGTACTAAATAATATGTGGTGTTGTGCATTTTGAGAAGGACAAGTGCTAGATAGATCCACTATATATAATATAATGCTCAACTATAAATATATTTGTACCCACATCATGATAAAATTCAACTCACATATGATAAGACTTGTTTAATTTATTTGCTAGCACAAGTATATATAAATTTATATTGTTGTCATGAGCTCATCAAGTTATCATTTTACTAGCAAGCAATTACATTATTTCATTTCCAAAATATGTAGGTGGAAGAGTTCATCTTCAGACAAAGGAAAAGTGAAGATAAGAAGAAAGCTAAGAGAACCAAGATTTTGTTTCCAAACAAGGAGTGACATTGATGTTCTTGATGATGGATATAAATGGAGAAAATATGGTCAGAAAGTTGTCAAGAATAGCCTTCATCCCAGGTACCTAATAATAATAATAATCAATTACTACTAGTTTCTCATGTTTTTCCTTATAGGAGTTGATTAAATTTATCTTACAAAGTACTCCTTATATGATATAGTTAGAATTTCGAGAGTCAAGCGATTTTATTTGTTTTTACTGTGATTCATTCTTCTTTTTTAAAACTTAATTTTGGCAACCGCGATATATAGTATTTCTTATATAGTTACTAAATAGGTAAATGATTTTTCAAAAACATTAAAATTTGAACTATCATATAAATTGAGACGGAAGGAGTATAAATGTTGTTTTAGTTATAAAAAGAAATAATAGAAATACTTAATATGCCGCATTACAAAAGAAAAAAAGAGTGTGTTACTGTTAGCAATATATGTGATTGTTGAATGTAACTATGTAAGTACATTTATCCGAAACAACTTTAGGAGTACTAATTCATCTTCTAAGTTGATTTAATTAATAAATGGGTAAGTTATTGACCCATTTGATATTATTTGGATGAAATAATTTAAAAGTTGAGTCATAATTTAATCCCTTTGATTTTTACTAAATTTTAAATTCAAAGTAGTTTTGTTATAATTTGTTATTGAGTATCTACTAAGCTTTTCTCCTAATGTTATGACTCTAAAAAATATATTAAATAAATAAAAAAAAATTCTCATAAATCAATCTAAGGCATGTTAACTCATTTTAAAAATGAATTAAACTAATTAAATCAAAATGAGAGGAACTTTGAAATAGACAGAACTTCTAGAAAGTAAGAGAATTATGTCTTTAATTCCTTCTATCCACTTAATAATTATTTGTGAAAATATCGTTTTACACATCAATTTCTCTCAAATCGTGTTGCACAAAATTTGGGATCACGCGATAGAAGTCCAGATCAATTAAATTTAGGGTAGTTTTTCTTCAAATAGTATATTTATATTAATATTTAATTAAATGGGATAACTTAAATTTAGAACTAACTAGATATTAGTCTCTTCTCCTCAAATCATAATATCATCATATAATTGAGTTGTTTATAGTCTTTAAAAATAATAACTATAATAACAAAATGACAAAAATATAATTAATTATGCATTGAATTTCTATAATAACAAATTATTTGAGAAAACTATTTTCAGAAGGTGCGACAAATGACTTGAGATGAAAGGAGCAGTACTTGAAATGTTGGTTGTTTTTTTTTTTTGGTATTTTTTTTAAACCGTCCCTAAAAGATCACACATGCTTGTTCTTTTGGTGATTTAAGCCCATAATTTTAAAATTAAAAATGGCAAATATCTACGACCTGAGCAATCCTTCTTGTCTTTGAACTATTTATTCTAAAATTCGTAATTTAAAAATTAAAATTCTAACTCCGATTCACGGGACATTATATTGGACCTACAATTTAAAATTAAAAATGGTGAAAGTGATATATATGGTGTGCTTTCAAATAGTTTTGGGAAGTACAAGAAATTGTATAAATTGGTATTATTACTTCTACTCCATATCTAGAAGTGGGATAGAGACCCTGTTGACAGTAGCCTGTGGACCATCTAATATATCTTCAATTCTCCTCTAAACCATTGATGAATATTTCTTTTTTCTGCTCCAATTCCCCTTTTGCTTTGTATTTTTCTACTTTGGCTTTATTTGCTTCCAGTATTTTCTCTTATTTTCCTAGTTCTAATAATTACCTTAAATTCAAAATAATATTTCCTATATATTTGTATAGCCTGAGAAATGTTAAGTAATAGATTTGGTAATGGACCGTCTATATATACTGATAATGGATGACAGTGACATATGTTTATCGATATCATGTTGAGGTGCATTATCATCTTATAAATAACTTAAGTCGTTAAAGTGCATTACTAGTAGTATAATTTAGTTGTCAGGATACAGTTTTGTATAATATTTAAGAAAAAATCAATTAGTAGTATAATTTAATTAATATATCCTTATTAATTCTTCACTATAGGCTAAGTAAATAGAAACGGAGAGTATTTAGTAATTCTAAATATGGTTGTTTTTCAAGAGATGCATGTTACACTAATCTTTGCGTGAATATTGTCTAATGGCTCCTACAACAAATAGACTGAAAGTTGAAAGAGTCGTTTGGTGTGAGGTGTTGGTATAATAATTTTATAATAAAATGTAGTATTATTTTAATTTGTATTTTGGAGGTATTAGGTAATTCTTAGATTATTTATTTCACCATTTATATCTTAGTGATGAGATAAGTTATCACATATATATGATGGAATAACTTATTTCAGGATAATTAATCCCAGAATAATTAATCTCGGGATAACTTGTTCCCAACCAAATGACCTGGAATGGTTGAAACCTTTTGCTTATAATTTAGAAATTAAAAAAAAAAAAAAAGAGAAAAAAATCATCAATTTATCCAAGAATATATTGCATCTCACTTCTTAGTTACTTAAGATATTTATGATGAATTGAAATTGCGCTAAGTATTTTTTAAATTTGTCAATATGAGCTCAACCAATCACATAATTGGAGTATGAAAGACTATCAGGGGTGTAATTTACTGTAAAGTCCCTGTGCCGATCATAATTAGCGTAGTTCAATAAGAAATTGATTAAGTCGAGAATATAATTAAATAATAAAAAGATTTTTTTTAAATAACTTAAGTTTTTAGATGAAATGATCACATACTTCAATTAATTAATGGATGAAAATAGTACTCCGAGTGTTTTATTTTATTTGGCTCATATATATTGACTTGACATAGGTCTTACGAAATCTTTTGTTGGAAGTATATTTTATTAAATTAACCTTATTAATGGTACTATGAAACTAAGCTCAAAATTTGATTACTACTGCTACTATTTTATATAGTTTATTAATATTAAAATAGTACGAAAAAGTAATAAAACTCTCTTAATTTATTAAAATGAACAAGTAAAAAATGTATTATGTTTTAATATAAATGTCAAATGAAATAAAGAGAGTACTGCGACTGAATTGAATTGAAAATGCATATGTATACCCCTGGAGATTAACGTGGAGTGCAAGCATGCATTTGACATTTCTCAAGGGTAAGTAAGTAAATTGAAAGTCTTAATTTTAATACAAAGGTCAAATAATATGAAACAGAGGATATAAACTAAAGCATGATCGTCGATAAAAATGGAAGGAAGTAAATAATCTAAATCATTGGTTATTGGTGGTGCAAATACAGAAAACAAATTTCATAAGTAGTTGATTGTTGTTTTCATCCACCTCGCACTTTTCTTATAGTATTGTGTGTGGTCAGATTAAATATAAATATACGTAAATACTTCCCAAATATATTAAAAATAAATAAGAAAATTACTTATATTCTCATTTTCTTATTGTTATTGCAGGAGTTACTATCGATGTACGCATAGTAATTGTAGAGTGAAGAAGAGAGTTGAAAGATTATCAGAAGATTGTCGTATGGTAATAACTACGTATGAAGGTAGACATAACCATTCTCCTTGTGATGATTCTAACTCTTCTGATCATGATTGTTTCACCTCTTTCTAGAATTAATATTATTATTATTATTATTACATCCACCAATATTCTGTATATAGCACGTACCTAGCTACCCATATATACTATTGATAATTATTATATTATATAGTTTTATAAGGAACAACAATAACAATGTCACAACGAATCATATATATATTGTGAGCTAGCTGCATGTTGCTATGGTGGATTTTATATTCGTTATGTCGAGTTTTTTCCCTTTATTTATGTATGGCTAGCTAGCTCGATATAATTTTGTAGTCAAGACCATGATTTATTTATATTGATGATGAATAGTGGATTTTTCTCGTCTATTGTTTTTCTTTTATTTATATTAAAGTTGAAACCTTTTAAGTAAATTGATCATGATTCATGTCTCTACCCGTTAGGGAGGGTTAGTTCGTTTAGTTGGGAACAAGTTATCCAAGGATTAATTATTCGGGATAGTTATCTTGGGATAACTTATCCCACTATGTATATGGGATAACTTATCCCATTACTATGACAACCAAACTAGACACCAAATTTTTATCCCAGGACTATTTATTCTTATCTCTCGTACCAAACGATTATATTCATATTTGGTAATTACTAAATTCGTGATAACGTAAGATAGGACAAGGGAGAAAACAATTTATATATAATGTGAGAGTCTAGTACTAATGTACTATTTATATTCGATTCATGATTAATTAACATGTACGTTTATGGTGTAAGTAATTAGTAAGGTTTACAGGTAAGTACACCCTTAATTATAGCAGTAATCTTTTTATGTACTTAATTAACTGGGACCCTAGTCTCTTCTAATACTAGTTTATTATTTGATTCTTCTATTCAGTTTAAGTAGAGCTTAGTTTAGCATATATTATGAGTGACATCATATATACTCAGGCTTGTTTTAGTGTTTGATCCTTCAACATTAATCGATATGTTGAGGGTTCGAGTCACTTGGAAGAACATGTGAAAATATTATTGATCTTCCTGATGAGTGGGGTGCGGAAAAAAAGTACTAAGAATATGAAGTTGGAGATTCATTTCTTAGACATCACGAAAACATAGTATAGTAATTTATAGTCTAAAGTCAAGTTCAAAAATGATTATGTTAGAGTACAATATTCTGTGAATGTGAGGGAAATTTGGTTTCAAAGTAACTTATTCTAGGTAAAATAAAATACTTTTGGTTAAGTTGAAATGTCATAAATCAATCGATTTCTTGTATTGACCA